>JAQGAD010000407.1:0-40285 GCA_034696625.1 Isotomurus palustris | reverse complement strand
GCCCGGGCATGTTGAATTCAAGCAGTCACAAATATCATAATCATCTGCATACTGGATCAGCCTCCCATCAACAGGATGATACCGTTTTCTGCAAAGCAGAACTTGAATTAGATATCGAAAATTGAAGTTCAATACAATTGTGGTTGTTCAAAAATCTGAGACGCAATTCATACTTTTTCTTTTGCTGATTGCGACTGGAAGTTGTCGGATCAAACTCTGCCATGAATTTTATTCCGTCTAGTAACACACACTGATCCTAATAAAACAAAGTTCTCGCGATATTCTTAGTCCAAATTCTTAACGATATTTAAAATGTCAATAAATACTGGATTAAACAAATTACCTTTTTTAACAATGCATGTCTATTTCTACCCATATTTTGCGGCACTCCAGTCCTTTTCTTGCACCTATTGATCACAACCGGCTTCACTAATGTCTTATCATCCGACTCATCTTCTGCCTCAGCGTCATCAGACACGTCAATAGGTTGTGGAACATCATCACTACAGTCCACATTTGACTGAGGTAGCTAAAACACAAAGACATTCAGTTTTTGGCTTTCCTTCTGCCTGCAATTATGAATAACTAGAATTTAATATAAAATTAATCTTTATATTACCGTTCCACTTGACACGGAACTTGACGTCGACTCCTCATTTATATCTACAGGGACTACTGCCGGAACTGCAGACAAGGGCACTTCCTCTTGGACAACGATATTCTGAGGAATTTCTTCGTTGATAGCATCTGTATTAGTAGTCGTCGTCATTTTAGTAAAATCTATAGAATTCACTCTATCGTGTTAAAAATATTAATCTGCACTTCACCGCTCCTGTTGAATGTCAACACGCTCTCTCTCCTTGTTTATATAAAAGACAGTTTGAATTTGGCGGGGACGGCCCTGCGTGATCTCAACTTGGACTTTATTCACGAACGAACGACGTTCACTGTCTTCTTCACAGTCAGTCAGTCACTCCAAGAAATACTCAACAGTCTCGCAAGTTGAGTAATTGATTGCCAACCTCCACTTCTTCGAAGGTACTTTTCTCACAAGACAAAGAAAGTGGACAATTTTCAAAATTTGACGCAGCTGTGAATTTGCATCTAATTGTCCAAAAGCTTGAATTCATTTAATTATAAGACTCAACGAGTAGAGTGGCTTGACTTGGGAACACTGCAGCTTCAAAAGAGAGGTAAATAAATAAAAGAGTCCTTGACTTTTGTTGCGTACATTTAATACTCTGTAGCTTTCGAAAATGTTAATTGTATCGTTTTGTTTTTTAGAAATACCCGGGAATTAGTATGTCCAACAACGAGATCCCAGCAGCAGTCCAAAGTATGGAAGAAACTGAATCTGACCAGTCTCAGCCTCCGACGACGGAAAATCCGATAGTAAGTTGATGATAGTAGAAATTGTATTTCATTAGACTAACACTGCTACAATGGCTTGTGCTTGTGTGCTAATGGCGAAGATTTTCTTTTTCAGGAGGTTGAAAAGCAAGAAGAAGCCAAACTGAAGATGAAGTACCCTTCAGCTGCTAAGCCTATGCCTGGGCACTCAACTTTTCTTCAGAAAAGATTAGCCAAAGGTCAGAAGTACTTCGATTCCGGGGACTACAATATGGCCAAGCAAGCTGGAAAGGTAATTATGTGATTTAAAAAAAACTGAAGTCTCACTTCTTACGTAGCGATATCCTAACTTTGTTAACCTTTGCTTTTCTCTGACGTGTAGGGTAAAGCGAGAGTTATGCCACCAATTCTTTCAGTAGCACCCGAGATTGCAACCCCAGAAAATGTCGCAACTCGTAAAACCAGCGTTGTCCAGCCTTCCAAGTTGGCCAGCAGCTCATAAAAATAATGATATTGACTACGTCCTTGCGTCTAATTTTGATTCCTAATTAACAAGATTAAGATTACTATACCTTATTTAATATTTATCCATGATACGATATATGATTTATCACGAGTGATTTATGCAACATTTATGCACTATTCTAATACTGTGAAGTCTAGTATCAGTCGAATGTTCAGTGGTGTAAGTTTCTGATACCGTGTATATTAAAGTACTGATTTCAATGTTTTAATGCGTTCTTGTGTGATTCAGTCTTCATTCACTCAAATGACCATTCACAAAGCTCTATGTCAAAAATGCACACGTGGAGGAGATATTAATCAGACACTTTTATTAACAATGTAATAATATTGAGTTGTTCATAGGCATGAATGGAAGAACAATTTGCATTTACAGAACAGACAAATACAAAACGAATTGTTGGAGTACACCAAGACAAGATAAAATAAGATGATCAATTTTTTGATACACTGAGTTACATCAATCACAATGATGAATGTATATTTGGAATTCTCTCATACCCTTGATACCCCTGCCCTCTCATTCTCACTAAATAATTTTTACGAAAATAGCTGATAAAAATGCGAAGTACTGCTATTGCCCTGACATACAAACTTCACTGGGTTGTTGTATCTTGACTCTGATTTTTGGTTTAGATATTTTTTCTCACAATTGTCCGTTCACACCTGGTTACACTTACTCTAAATATATGCTAACTGATTACAGTTCAGATTTGCCCTCCTTGGGATTTCCAGATCGATCATAACCCTTGAGCTCATTGGTTGCCTCTTTGGCGATATACTTAATGAAATCATTCACTTCTCGGCCGCCCTCGTACTTCACGGGGGTACCCTTCTTGCCCTTTGGAAGCCAGAACAATGTTGGGAACCCACGAACTTCGAATGGTGGAGGGACATCGTTGGCAGTAGCGTCCATCTTCACGATTGCAACATCTTCGTCTTTCATCTGTAATTCACAAGAAATACTCATTCACTTCACTGAGTGATGATACAGGAAATCCTTGTTCAAGAACTTTATTACGTACCTTCTGTCCCAACTCCTCGAAAATTGGAGTTAGTTTTTTACAATGACCGCACCAAGGGGCATAAAACTCAATCAACGTATCCTTGCCATTGTTGGTAACTACGTCATCGAAGTTCTTTCCAACGGCTACAGTTACTGGCATGCCATTGTCATCAGGGATTGGTTCTGATTTAAGGAAAGGCTCCAATTCGTCAGCTTTAAGTTTCTTCAAGAAAGATTCAAAGGTTTCAACTCTGAACGAACAAAAAATATAAGCAATATAAAATATCATATCATGTTAATGAATTTTGTCAGAAGATGTTTAGAACAAACATTATGACTTACGAGAACTCTTCCTCCATCTTGAACTTCTGACCCTTTGAATTCTTAGCAGTAACAACAGGCTTATCAGAGCCGGAGAATTCAATAGCATACTCGTTTAATTCATATTGGAATTCATCCTTATTACTGATAGCAAAAGAGAAATCCTTGTCGAAAGACTTAGCAACTTTGAGAATTCGGTTTCGCCAGTAGTTGGTACCTACAAAATTCAGAAACGCACGTTAACAGTTAAAACTTAAACGTCTCCATCAAGCTACAGTTCGGTTTCATAAAAAGTTTAATAACTTACCCTTAGCGTTTTTCTTGTAATCTACCGCATAGTATGCAATAACAAGAGGTTGCTTGAAGTCCTTTGAACTATCCTGAGTACGCACTCCAACCAGCCCGTAGCTAATTAGTAAAAATCAATTTTATTATAAGCGTCAAGAAAAACGACGCGACTTATACAAAGAACATAACTTACTAATTCTCGGTGACCCATTTCTGAATATCTTCGACGTCGATGGCGCCACTGTAAACTAGCGTGTCAGGTTCGAATTTGTTCGATAACTGCTTAGGTCGGTACAATACAATAGTATCCTCCTTTTGAGAAGCTTTCTTGAGGACATCGGCATTAGAGGTGAGACCAAAACGAGATTTCTCTCTAAGTTTATCAGCAACTTTCTGGAACGTCTTTTCCAATTTGGAGTCCTTTTCAGCGAGGAAAGCAACAATGGCCACATCGTCTTTGGCAACAAATGCCTCAAAATCAGACACTGATTTCAATTCTTTTGAGGCTGGTCCAACTTGGCTTCTCATAAACTTAACGATTCCAGCTTCAAAATTTAAAAAAATACAAATTAGAACATTATCTAAGGAACATTTACAGTTGTTTGTATTATTCAACCTACCTGCCTCCCGAGGTCCATTATAGTCGGAGGCAACTTCACCACCCTTGAAGATCTTGAGTGTAGGATATCCACTGACTGAGAATCTGTTACAAGTTTCCTTTCCACCTTCAGTACAATCGACCTAAATACAAAAATACACACATGCATTTTATACATTGAGATTTCAGAAATTCAGACTCTCAACAACATGGACAGAAGAGAAGTCTGGACATTTCAACCATCTTTGGTTTGAGTGTAGGTGTTGATTCTAGGCTTAAGTATATGCACTATGCACAAGATCATTCACTCCAATCCAGTATATAACCTTGGGATTCTTTTACTACTCAGTATCTTCTATATACCTATATATAGGTACTTCTTTCTCAGCGTGAATACTATAAGAATTTACCATCTAAAACCCCATTCTGCTGGCCCTGCATTATCGTTTCACAAGCATATATATTAAAAATCTATTAACTATTGGCACTATTACCGTACCTGCTTGCGGCAGCAATTTACAGCATTATTGTAGAAGAACAAACTTCACTGAATGTTTCAATTTATGCAAACTCTACACATTAATAACAAACAATCTATGTGCCAACAGAAGCCTCGAGACATCCTTCTCTGCTACGTGTCACTTGGATTTATACTCTTTCTGTAATCCATAAAACCTAACAGCTTGACAACACCACTTTACCTGTCAATAAAATACATGAATGTAAATCAAATGCAAAATTTCAGAAGACCGCACACCTGAGATAACCTCAACCATCTGAGCACACAGAATTGCACAAGATAACCTATCTATCATCCAGAACTTCAGTGCGTCAACCTCCTCCATAAGCGACCAACCAGCAAACAACGAGATGACTGACATTAATCCCAATATCAATATCACATCGAGCTCCTGGCAAACTTCCTGTCTCAATCTCAATTGCTATCGCTTTGCATAATAATCTTATGAAGAAACAAGAAACTGAAACTTCCTTTCGTTTGATCTAAAACTGTCATTTGTATCACAAGCATCGACGCATCTATCAATAATTTCGAGATTTTGACCATACCTTAGCTAGAGCAATTGGTGGATCGTCATCCTTCAAACTTTGAGCTGCGAGTTCGAATTCAGGCTTCAGTCTTTTACAATGACCGCACCTGTATCATGAAACAAAGATTTAGAATCTTAGAGATATATAAAACAAATTAAAAATGGAATCTCATGGCGCACGTAGATCAGGCCAACGTGTACACGCCATCCTGCTACAATCTGTAATTATGTAACTCATCCACGCTTGACTTACCACGGGGCATAGAACATAACGAGAACATTGTCCAGCGATGCGACTTTGCTGTCAAAGTCGTCGTCGGTAAGGACCACGCAGGCTTCTTCGCCGGCATGGGAGATGCCGAGGAGACCCACGACAAGGAGAATAGACACCGTCAGTCTCATCTTGACGTACCCGATAAAGTTGGAACGCGACAGATAACGCAGAAGACGTAGGAGATATTAGCCGGCTTGACACTTCTTCGTGGAATGATGAAGCAGAGTGAATTGACAGAGGACAAGTAGTAAGTACGTGTCGTCTCGCATTTGAACTGAGAACAATCACCCTTGTGCTGGCCCACTACAATTGGACCCAGAGACGCCTCACTCCGCCTCTCTTTTCCTTCCGATCCTCCCGAGGCAACTCCAGCGCTCACTTCGCAACAGCGTCTCCCTCATCTCTGCCACCACTGAGCACCAACTGAGGCAACACGCTGCGACATCTCCACCTCCCCGTGCTTTGCTCCACATCACACTTGCATCGTTACACGTCAGCGTCATCACGCCAAATGTCGACGTTTTCATGCACAATTGTTTCGGGACGACGAGGAAATGAAGTTTTGTTGTGAAAGCTGCAGGGATTCCGACCTTTGCTTTGTATTGTTTTCTGATGTTGATGAATTCCGAACCCATCCTGTGCATTGTAATAATTGTTGTCGTAAAACAAGTACGTAAACCGTAAGTTTGTTTTTCCCTCTAAATGTATGTATTACTTTTTTAGTTGTGCATATTTGAGATTTGTTTATATTTACAGGCGGGAAATCGAATCTTTGAAATCTCGTGTAAATAATAATAATAATACTAATCAATTATTAAGAAGTGAAACTTCTTTATTATTTTTGGTTATGCGTGCTTTGGAATGTAAATTACAATATTTAAGTTCAATCGCTGACGCGGTTCTTGGACACCAACAATTTTCAAGTATTTCAAGGATAACCTTAGGTTGGGTAAGTAAGTTTGCTGTATGCATTCAATTATAGTATAATGCTATTGTCGCAAAGATCTTTATTTTTGATCACTCGTGAAAATATAGTATCATTTTTCGATTTGTAGGTCTTGTAGCCGTGCAGCCTTGTGCCCTGGGAGATCTTTCTGCTTTGCAATAGTGAATGATTTGTCAACATAGCATTTTTTGAATGGGATCATCTGCAGGAATACACACTGTACGAGGCGAGCGAGTATTTCAAGAGCGAGTACCATTCACAATTCAACTCTTGCTGGATTTGGAACTTTAACAAAAACACAACAAACCCTGTGCTCGTATGCAATATACACACCACCAGCAACTTACCCCCTTTGAGTGTCTGTGAGTGCAGTGGTTCTGGTTCGTAGTGTGTGCTTACTGCACTGCAATATACTTTCATACTCTTCTTCATCTACTGCTGTTACTGACACTAAAATTAATACCATCTTTTACATGTAGGTATTCTATACCAATATTGTGACTGCAGTCTGCAGTAAAAGCAAAAGCAAAACAGCAGTGTATGTGTAGCAGCAAGAATAATTCGATTGAACCATTGCAACCTTTTACCATGTTCGCAAAGTGGGCAAATTTATTTACCTCTAATTGGTCTCATCTATTCTTATGAATCCAGTTGCGAAGTCAGAAACCGAATGCAGACTTAAATGTTATTGTTTTGAACTAAAGATTTACTCTTCACACACTGGATTCTGAAAGCTGAGTGTTTTATTTAGATTGGGTGTTTTGTTACATTTGAATCGAATTTAGTTCTAAAGAAGTGAACGCGTATTTATTAATGTTAGTGGTGGCAGTTGGAATATTTGTCAGCTTCAGATTCATGAGCTAACATTTCTTCGGGATTAGTCATCCTAGCTCTGAACAAGAGATTAAGCAGTCTTATGTAACAACAACGCAGCAATTTAGATAAGTACGTCCAATAAAAAAACATCTTAGAAGGAACAAGTGATCGAATTACTCGTGTATGTTCTGCGAAATGGTGTTGTGAAGCAAGATATGGACACAATGACCACTTGACGTAATGAAGTAATTGACCATGTTTCCTTGAGTATTCACTATTCACCAAAATAATGGGCATGTATGATTGACGTCAAACACAAGTACACTGCATAGTTTTCTTCTGATGTCTGATAGGAATTTTTCCTGGAAAGAACATTAATTCTTGATCTTGAACAATTTATGCTGGAGCGAGAGGAAAAATGGTACAATGTACTTTTGTGTAAAAAGAGTTTTTGTCCATCGATCTGTTATAAATACTTAACTGACTTCCAGTAACCTTGCTATCTGCTACTTAATTAAAAAACGTCTAGTCAAAACAGCAGCTCATTGATTTTCATCATTATGAAGTTTTCTGGATCAATGCTTGTCTGCGGATTGCTTCTGCTGTGGAGCAATCCTATACTTGGAGGATGGCAGAATGATTATCCACCTCGGGTTATCCTGGATAAAGGTAAGTGTATTTCTTACTATTATTGTTTTACATTTAACTGTAGGCCCCTATACCTACTTGACCATCATCAACTTCTACGTTTCTCATTAAAAGATTCAATACAGGGAGCATCTATCATTACTCCTTAGATTCAAGAAGATTATTGAAACTCCAAAATGGATTCATACGAAAATCGTCAACTGAGGAAAAGAGATTTGGTTCACACCAAGTAAAAAAGCGAATGAATCGGGAAATACCATGCACCATAAGTCCTTTGCATAGCGTAATGAGTCATGAAGTCGCAAGTAAATGTTAATCCTCTTGTTTCCGTTAACACATCACATCACCTTGGTTTACAGTAAAGAGGAAAGTTCATTACAAGTTTCCTAACTCAGAAAGTTTCTTGTGAGCTCTCAAGCTCTCTAATTACTGAATGATTCATTAGTCTTGTGTATATTATTATGCACGCATCACAAAACTTACAGTTGGTTGCATGGGGTTATACAATAACTTCCAGAAAGACAGAAAAGTGAATTTTCTTGATTTTAGCTAAACTACCTAGTATCCAAGTTGCGTCAGTGGTTTGGTTTATTACCAATAAGCCAATAAAAACCATTGAATTGTATGCTACCTACTTCCAAGATTCAGTCATTGAATAATTATAAGATTACACAAAATGTCCTGCGTTGCATCTTGCATGTATCGACAAACGATGACACACTAGTACGAAATGTATGTACCCTAAAATATGCTCAAAATGAAATTAGTGACAATGTTTGTGCTCTTGCGATATTTTTGTGAAAACTTGTGTAATTATTTTGGTGATGAACTTAAGATTGAAATAGAAGCAAAAAACTGACGAAAATAACTATAGAACATGAATTTATGTGTAAACTGGATGTATAAACTTCGTTAGTTCGGAAAGTTTTAGTTTTGTAGGATAACAAGATGTTTTGCAGGCAGGTGTTCGTGTTTGGTGTGTTTCTTTGCCTTGCCTTCACGTGCTGGAATTCGGAGAAGGATCAACTTTGAGTCGGTCGATAAGATTGTTAAGCTGATGAGATAGAAAAGACGATCTTTGACATTTAAGCCTTCGTATGCCTTGTTTGAGATGATAAAAGACTTATAGATACTTAACGTAAACTCATATCGGGCGAAAGATTTGTGAATTGTGCCTTCATTTCGCAAAGTAATAATAATAGCACACCAAGCCAAGACCGTTGTGTTCCATATGATACATTGTACTCAAATGTCACAAGAGAGCTATTTTGAAAGGCAGTGAAACATGCAAATGACTCAGGGTCTGCGTTATTTTTATGAGCCCCACATTGTTTAGCTTTCTTTAGGAAGAAGGAGGTTGAACTCGTTGAACAGTACGAACACACTTCTACTTGATAAATGAGGTCCAAAAACTTGATTTATTGCTTGGCCAAAGAAGATTTATCATTTCTATTGCAAAAATTCTTCCCGTTTTTGCATTTGCGGTGTTTTATTTTCTTTTGCCCATTGACTTGATTAAGGTTTTTACATCTCAAGACTCCAAATAGTTTAAGCCAGACGAATTAAATAAAACATTGCTGAAAATGTAGTGCTAAAGAGTTCTTCAGAGAAATAAGATTCCATGAGAGAAATTCTACTTAAGTCTGTTTGGTTGGTGTGTTGTCAAAGGAACTTTCTCCTTTCTGTTGATGGAATGCTTTGGATGGCTACTTACTTTAAATCATGTAACATATAATATAGATTGGGCAAGAGTACTCATTGCGTGCATTATATTGTTTATGTAGGTTACCCGGCTAACTAAAGTAATGATAAAGTAATGCTAAAGTAATGATGAAATTAATAGAGAAAGTGTAACTTGATGTACTCTCATGGTGTGTGGATGTACTCCAGGTTTTACAGCGGTAGAAAGCATGAAGCTATTTATAGGGATACTAATATTAGTATTTGTACTATATGCTTCTATAAGCTGTGTATTGGTGTAACAGTGTGTCACATACGTAGTAGATATACGCCACAACCTCCACCATCCATACCCAAACGAGACTTTACACGGCATGATAGTTGAACTCAAAACAAGCCTATAATATTTTATGATGGTGGTGTTGTAACTTGGTATAAACATGGAAAGAAAGTTAACCTCCATCAGACAACACATTAGCGTCACCATAAATTGATTTAGGAGAAAGACTCCTCTCATTCCACTCAGCAGGCTAAAGAAAGGACAAAAGTGGAGGTTGGAGAAAGAAGGTGGCTGCAAGAAATTGGCCTACAATAATACTGTACCTCGCTTTCTCGAATAGAATAAAATTTTGTTCTAGTTGACTCAGAGCTTATTTATGTGAGGTGTGTAATCCCCCTCAAGGTTTTGTTGATTCATATCGTTATTCACCATTCGGGTTAAATTGCGTTGTACGTGCACATAAGCGTAGAAATGTAGAAACATATTTGTATTTTTAGAAATGAACTACAAAAAAGATGGAAAGTCGCTACTTTCACTGCGTCAAGATTGTACGATCACCTTGTTTTTCAATGCTCTAGTAAGATAAAAGGTTTTATTAAAAATATATTTATCTAAGCAATAGATTGTATGAGGCACGATTAAATTCTTGAACAAAAGCAAAGAAGTTTACATTTCCTAGTTCTAAAATAGAGTAACATGAGATGAATTGATTAAGTTTGAGAAGTATGTTCGACGATTTGACTCTTGTATGTAATTTTAAGTATCGTGAATAACAGAATTAAAACCAAATGAGAACATTTATACGTTCAAATCTCTAGAAACATATTCGTGATCTCGTGATTACACGATTTAATACCTCTGTAGTAAATAGTTTCTTTCGTATAAAGGTCTAATAAAGTTCAGGTTCCAAGTAATTGATAAAGATTGGAAGGAGTAACATCCAACAAGGAATGGGTTCGAGGAAAGGGCTGTGTGTGATAAAGACAAGTGTCTCGAAAGAAAGTCGTAGTGGAGAAAGTTGTACACGTTGTAAAGGCTAAGACTAGACTGATTGTGTGTAAGAGAGAAAGAGTGATGGTTGTGAGCGGAGGTGAATCGAAAGGAAGGAAGAAAAATGCTCGTACTTCGACGTTATCAACTTCCGTCTCAATAAAATACATTTCATTTGGCACTCAAGTCACTTTAATTTCTTTCTTTTATGGTTTTTCTTCAAGCTTGGGAAGGCTTTTATACTTTGACTGTTGAAATAGTGATGGCTAGTACACATCCAAGAACAGCCACCAAACAGGGTATCATCAAGTTTTAGTAATTTATTCTAGATTCAGATTAAGCAATAGATACAAATAGACAGAAGTTACGGAAACGCGTGGAAAGACTAGAAAAAGTCTATAGCGTATAATCTGCTTCCTAAATGCAAGTTCTTTCTGTAGGTAATACTTTAGTTTCAACGATTACTGAATTAAAGAAAAGCCAACTTGTTATTCATTCCCTTAAGCTTTCTTCAATCGTAAAGTCTTACAGTGAAACGAAAAATTTAGAGAAGTTTTATTCCGCAGCACCAGCATGTTTAAGGAAATGAAAAGAAGGCAGAACAGAAAGGGCCTGAAAGTCTTATCGCTTAGTCTATTAATATCCCATTTAAATTCCAACTCTAATCCTGCAATGAATAAGTAGATTTCTTAAGGAGAACTGCGAAGGATGAATGGATTCAACTTCTATTCTATATAAACTGATAAGATTTACATTGCATTACTGCGTCAGTGTATGGTATTCGATCTAAATAGTAATTATTTTTCTACTGAATTATTTTTCCAGGGATTATTACGTCAGGAACGCATTACGATTACGACATACAAATTGTTTCCGAAGTTTGTACTTAATCTGAAAAGTATATAAATGAAACTTCGGGCTTGATTCATTCGTAATTGCCTTGCCTTGTATGCGTACTCAAAATCAAATGATTTCTGACAGCTTGGTTGTTCTGGTACAATCATGGCACGTCAGTGAGCATGACCTGACTGTACTCAGCTTAAGAACAGGACTTAAAACGGTTTGTAATAGTTTAAATGCACGATAATCTAATTCTTATTGCCTAATATTGTTTTCCTAAAATATCCTAATCTTGCTTTTCAAGAGTTTCAGTTACTCATTTTGCCACTGATCTCTTCAATATATTTCAAGAAAGAAACAAATGATGATAAAAGTAAAGTGAAAGTTGGACAAAAATGTTTTAGCTTAATTAAATTAGAAACTGAAGGATGTAGTAGGAGTAATGATTTAGCAGAGTAGAAGTATGGAAATGCATTGAATATTTGAGCATAGACTGGGCCGTAAGGAAAGGACAGTGGAACTGACAGAAGTAGTGTTGAATATAGATAAGTGAGTGAGTTGTGTGTAGACGGATGTAATCAATTTGATCGGATGAGGTAAGCTTGGGCTTACACTAAAACTAGAGCAGAAACGGGCGACTATTCGACTTATGTATTGCAGGTACCTGAGCCATATAGAAAGTAAACATGTGAAGACGGAGAAAGTGGTCGGAAGTTATTTCTTCCTTCGTGACAGAGTGACAGTGAGAGAAAGTGCTGTGAAAGAAGGCATTCCAGCGTCTTATTCGTATCATTCGTAGAATCTTCCTGCATCCATCCTTCTTGTCGAAAGAGCGGAAACTCTGTCTCTGTGTGTTATGTTGTTTGATTTCCTTGTCAATCTCATCATCTTCTGCTTCAAGGTTCTCTCTCCCAATTTACTTTTTCGAGGAAACGTGAACTAAATCTATGAGCAAATCTTAGGGTTAGGATTCCCTGAGTGCTTTAGACAAGAATGAAGAAGACATTTGAGTGTTCAGCAGATACCTGCACACTCTATAGGATATTTCGCTTGTGCATAGCTATTAGGTACACAGGTATTTGCCCAAAGCTCCTTAATCCTGAGACTGAGATTTCACTTAATGCCCATTGTCTCATCTCCTTTCTCCCAGTGCGGAATTTGAAATGTGAGATGCGAACGATGATGATAGTGTATCTAGCCAAGTGAGACAAGTAGCTGGAAGGATGGCAGTTGGCAGTTTTGTGAACTGTGTTTTATTAAAGTGGATCTTCTTCAGAAGGGTTTGAGTGACACGTTTTCGCGGATGGATGATATAAACCTTTTAGCTAAAATATCTGCTGTAATGACTGCACAGATGTAGAAGAAGGGATACCAAACTGTTTTTGTACGACGTGCAGATTCAGGAGAAAGTTCAGAAGGATGAAATTGAAAGCACAATGTGTTCCTGCTTGTTTGAGAAATCAGAAGGAAGTTCAAGACGAGAGTTCATATATGGAAGTAATACATGGTTCTGCTCGTGTTCAAGCTTTAGTTCGACCCTGTGCGTGGACCTGACATGATGACGGTCTGAATTGTTGGGCTCGTGCCATGTATTTCACTCGAGATGAGCGTGAGGGTGGGTTATGTAGACAGAAGTTAAGCCGAAGAAAAATTCTCCTTCTTCATGATATAATACCCAGAAATTCGGTGGCTGCTTTATAATGTTGGACAGTGGTAAAATAAAAATGTCACTTGTATTAAACGGAGCTCAACATTAATGTAATATCCAACCCTGCTACATTCTCCAATCTCATTCTGTTTTCTCTCGTAAACTAGGCGTACTTCTCTCCAAAGTTGGATGCGAAATGCACTTAATATTTCATTTTTTGTGCTCACTTTTCCATCTTAATAGTTTCTGACACTTGCCGTAAGTGTGCGTTTCTGCGGTCGTACAAATGCGATGTTATGAATGTAAAGGCATGAGGTATGTGGCAGAGTCACTATGTGAAATGTGGGATTCGAGTGAAGTTTTTATTCTTTCTGGTTGGCAGTGTTACACAAGCTAGACAAGGAAACAGCAGATAGGCTGATAGGCATCCGAACGAAATTTAACCGAGAGGAAAGAAATAATAGAATAGCGATCCCTGTTTCCTTTCTCTAGACTTTCCCTATCTAAAGTTTCCGAGTAATATGCCACTTGGTATTTTTATTATTAACGGTTGGTATGTAAGTTATTCTGAGGATAGTAGATGAAAAGGGGATATATTTGCTGGTGTTGGTTTATAACCAATGCTGTATTGTGATTTTAATCACTATGATTCAACAACAGTGAAAGACAAATAATAATAACTCTTGTTCGCACATTGTGTTCTAAAATTGCTTGCTAAATAAATATTATGGAGGTAGTCGTTGGTTAAAAATTATTTCATTGTGAGCTTCTCATAATAGATATTTGTTTTGTTGCACTTTGACAAAGAAATTCCTCGTACACGGCTGTTTCAATTATTCTTATATACATCGTTATCCCTAAAAGAGTTGCATATGCAGTCATTAATTATGAATGGGAGTATTTAATACGATTCGTATGCACGAAGTCCTTCCTGTGAAAACAATACCATACATATTCTATTCAGCGTTCACTTACACTCTTCTTCACTTTCTCTTTTGCGGACTCCCTTGAAAAAGGGTGCACTATGGCTCGATTGTACTGCTAGTTCTACGGTTCTATTGTGAAAGAGAGCGAGGAGATTTTGTGTCAACATAGGATGTATTTATGAGATGAGATGAAATACCACAGGGACGAAGAGCAGAATATAAAGCTTGAAGTTGAAGAGAACACTTCGGAATGAGTTTTGTGCTTGTTTGGAGAAAGGCTAGGCGTTTCATGCGCGTGTAAACGGACGAAATTGTGAAGTTCAGCTGGGGCACGATGAATGACTGTTGAAGAAAGTGGTGGAGAAATGTTGATTGTCCCTTCTGTATTTGTAGTTGAGATAAACAAACTTAACCGGCATCAACAATGAGGCATGCGACCATAAACTCAAGCATAGAAGGATTTAAGAGTAATATATACTTTCCAAAGAATCTCCTTCTTAATAATGAGATGAGACTTTGTTAAGTAACCAAAAGAAGGTGAAGTTTATTGTGTGATGACAACCAGGACACACGATCCTGCCTGCGGCGGAAATACTGTTCATCATCTTTTAACAAGAAAAGTTTGAATGTTTGAAACTACAAGAGACATAGTGGTAATTATTTTGAGTTAGATTATATGTGAGAGTTATTTGCTAAAAGCAAGCAATAATAGCAATGCTAATGAGAATTTAGAGGTTGTTTATACACGTGTATAGGAAGACGTTGTACATTCCATTCCATTACATTAGCTTCTGATTTATGTGTGGGTTTACTCGAAGGGATTTTTCATTGGGAATTAGTGAGTGCTCCCTTTCTTTTATCGCAGGAGGGGGTTCCTTCTAAGAGCCGGGTTATATAAAATTTAAAGAAAGTAAAATGATAGCCTATGATACTACCTATACCTTTCACCATTACTTTTGTATATGACTAAGCTGTTCACTGCTGAAGAGAGCAGATTTTGTTGTTAATAATAAGAAAAAGGAAGGTTTATTTCTTTCGTCCCTTTCATTTCATGTTTTCTCAAATAAATCTTCGTATGGAGGACTAACTTTTAATCCGACGGTGGTACTCAGCTGTATGTATTTCGCTCTGTATAGTCTGCTCTTCTCAGACGGTTACAAACTATACTGTCATGTGGAATTTTCTAGTTGCACTCTTCCCTTTTTCATCTTCAAGTGATTGTCTGGATCCTGACTGCAAATGTTAAAAGTTTCCATTTTTCATTCCAGGATTAATTGTTACTACAGAAAGAAGTTAAAACCAAGAAAGAACATGCTATCGAGAGAAAGAACGGTCCCGCCCTAAATTCCTTAAAAGGTCTACATGCATTTATAGTTAAGAGAGAGTTCGGTGAAAGCCTCCAAGTGCTAGTCTACGTTACAGCTAAAGAAAAACACTCATTTATTTTAAAAAGTGTAGTGAATAAAAAGTGTATACAGGGCGAGATTTAGGAAAGTTCCATACAGTGAAATATTTTGATACTTAAGTAAGAACTTACAGTTACTCTCACACTAAATTCACAGCTATGTGTGACAAAAAGTAGTAAGGACCTTCTGTTTGCGTGCTGTGCTTCAGTATTGTAAAACTAAGGGCTATAAGTAAACTCCGCTAGATTCGAATGTGCGGATCTGTAGATACTTTCGATCATATATTCAACAAAGATCTACGCCCGTTCCTCCTCCTCTTTTAACGGAATTTCATGAAGAGACATTACATAGCAGGCATTACCGTAGAGCTACATATCACAGACCACACTGTGTCCGTAGGGGTTCCAGCTAAAAGAGTGAGCTAGGCAATAAAAGGCTGAAAACAGTGAAGTCGTCTGTATTTTTGGTGCAACTTACAATGCCATAATGACATAAAAGAACTTGTAACGTAACACACTGTCAGAGAACACAAGATAACGAAGAGTTTACAGATTCAGTAGTACATTGTGTCCTTGTTGCAAACACAATGGGACCTATCTCCTGCATAATGAATGGACCTAAACTCTCATATACGTCTACGCGTTATCTAGTTCCGTAGTCTATCGTACTTTCACTGAATCCAATGCACAATATAGCTCAGCATCACCAAAAACACTTAGTTGATCTCGTCCCCCTACAGCTGGCATTTATAGGATATCCTTTTTAGCGTATTTTAATGTTTGTTTCGTGACATGTTTCCGGTCTTGTTTTTTGGTGAAGTGAAAGTAAATAATGTACACTGTGTCTATAAGTTTTATAAAGGATGACGGATATGTAATATACCGATGTAACTAGACAGTCCCTAACTTCCTACTCTGCTATTCAAGTCTGGCTGTAAATAACTATCCTATTTTGTTTTCTATTTCATCCTGTCGTCCTACATTCATTCAACATGAATGTCAGTTTTTCCTTATTTCAATGTAGAAGTGTAGCTTCATGATGACAATTTATTGATTGATGTCGTACATTTATCCAGCAAAGGCTATATAGCTCATTCATCGACGAGTACATAGACGGATTACAGTGGTAAATTCTTGACATCACATGTGTGTGGCTGTGTGATATATGGATCTCCAGAGTAGTCGTTTGGTACGAGACCGGTGAAAGTAGTAGAAATGGATTTGTACAGCCTGGCATCAGGAATGAGGTTGGCTTTGGCTTCGCTCTATCAGTTCTCATCATCAGTGTAATTTGGTAAGAGAATCGGAGGTGTAAGTCGAGAAGAGTATTATTTATAGTGATGGGAAGAAGGGTAGAAGATAGATTAGCCCTGAAGGTTGGGACACACTCTGCCATAATAAATTGTGGGCTTTTCGTTTCTCCGACACCCTCGTTCCGTAGCTGTAATCAGAAATAGGGACAGAGAAGGGCATTTCGAAGGGAAAGGTGCAATGCTGGTTCAGGAAATATCTATTGCACCGCCACCAAGAATTCCCAGATGTACCGAGAGGAGCGAGTAATTATGTATGTGTCCGTACTCCCGACTCTGTATATATAATAAGAGAGAAAGGCAGAATGAGATTGAAACGGGAAAGTCCTTTAGGCCGTCTACATGAACAGTTCAATTAAAACAAATGAAATAATAATATTTGCGAGGTGGTGTCTCTTGTTCACAGGGGCTCAAAACAGTTGGCTGCTTCATCATTCCAGTGCGTAGTCATTTTCATGTTCCCAGTGTAGCTCCTCTATCACTTGATTATCCCAGATCCATCAAGCAGATTTATAATTTTACTCCATTTCGTTATTTCCCTTTGTGCCAATCCTCTTTAGTTAATTCCTCCCACTCATCTGATCTAGAACTAGCTTTCCGTTCCTTACTGACACTGAAGCGTGAATGTAAGCTAAGCCGGCGCTTGATACATACAGCTTAGTTGCTTTCCTGTATTCCGAGTATGAATGAGTTATGGTAGATCTCAAAAACAGCAGAGAGAAAATTTTCAACGCAAGGAACACTTGACTGACTTAAGTTTAGTTACGCTACGAGTACTTAAATTTGCTCTTCTTGCCATTCAGAATCACCCTTATTTGAATTTCTAATAAGTAAAAAGGCCAATTTTATGTAAATTTCTTTTTCTCTCCGAGTTGAATTGGTGAGTGGTGAAAACCTTTTTTCAGATGACGAGATGAGATATTATGGTATGGTGGTGTGTAGTTTTTCTCTTATCCTTAAGAGTAAAATGAAGAAAAAGTTTTTGAGTCGGAGGAAAGACCGTGAAAGTGATGGCATGCAAGCAAACGAAAATTTGAAGGAAACGGATGAAGATGACGGTACTAGGTAAGAGATGCAGAAGTGGATAATATTATAAAGAACTTCAGTCTCACAATGCCTCATATCTTGTCAGAGCCTGAAGGATGACAGGAAGAGACACTTGGCTTGGCTTTCATCTGAGTCGCTTCAGTGGATTTAGTGAGGGTTGATGGATTTTCGTCTTCGTGTTGGATTATGTTTCTGCAGGCTGCAGCTGCAGCTACTGAAAAGTGTAATACTTTACCATTATTGGAAATATGATATATATCAGCAGTAAAGTTGGTGAAAGCCCTGGGATTGTTGAATCTGAATCAGGGAAAAGTACCCGTTCATGACGGATAAGACAAAAGGCATAATATTTACTTATCTTTGTCGCACGTGGATAAAATGTGTTTCCTTCGGTTGGGCTACTACTTCTACTGTGTTTGCAACAGATCATGGAGATAGCACACACACGCTGTTCTTTTACTGGATAAAGTCTAACACAGATAAATGTAAAATAGTAAGAGTGTGAAGGATAAAGAATATATTCCTAATAATTGAGAGACAAGAAAAAATAAGGTCAACTTACATTTTCTGATAAAACATTTCTCGACAGTTACATAAAATCTTGTGCAAAAAATACATATTGTGACATGTTCCATGGAGGCATTGTTGTTTGTTCAAGGCTTCATTGTAATCTGAGACATTGCTTGACTTCAGGCATTTCTGGAGGCAGTTTACAGCCAATAAAATAGTAAACTGTGGACTGCTGTGTTGATCTTACAGCAATCCTATAGGATACTGATTTAACGGAAGCTTTCATTCAAAAGGGAAAGGAAAGAGTGAGTGTAGCTAAGTAAAGAAGTTTTCACAACATAACAGTCCATGAACAAGTATGATTAACATACCATGGAAAGTTTACAGTGTTGGTTTTACCTACTTTCCAGCTTATCAGATAGCATAATGTTAGTCTAGCCATGGTGTATATTGCATACAGATTTGAGGAAGGAAATGGGAACAGCTAGAGTTTGGCAAAGGAAGTAAATAAGTTGTGTTCCAAAAAACGAAAGTAAGTTCGTATTTTAAACATTTTTCTGCTGACTTCCTAGTCTCCTTTCTTTTCTCCTGCAAATAAAAGTTCGGATTTTGTTTGACATAGCTACAGGCGGAGCGGCAGGTTATTGGCTCTCTTTAACATTGTCGATTGAGATGGCTGAAAGGAAAAGTGTTCGAGTCATATAGTTTTCTTCTTATGGTATTTCAGTATTTTCAGTGTGTTTTATCTGGTGAAAACACCATTCTGAAACTCAAATAGAGCAAAATATGAGAATGCTGTGTGTAAAAAGTATAAAAATTACTGTCGGCGGATCCGAGCTCAATTCAATATTTGTTTCATCCGTAAAATAAAACAAAATAACTTGAATTGTTCCTGGTTGTTTGTGATTCCTGGCTTAGAATATTTATCATGTACTGCTGCTACCAAGAGTAGCGACAGGACTTGGCAGAATAATCATTATTACCCTTTAAATTGATCAGGCTAGTCAGCATTTTTCATGTATTACTCTGTTTAAAATTAATGCAACATCAGTGCTTAATAATTCACCCTAGAATGGTATAGAGCACTATGCACGGTGAATATTTCCCTTATTTTAAGAACAGTCAAGTAAACTTGATAACATTCCCCAGAAAACTGTAAGACCGACGTCCTACACTATATTAATGTCGCTCTAAGTAACCTTTGTTGATGAAGAGTTCCAGCTTCACTCGACTCATTGTAGCATAGTCATCATCATCCTTTAGCATTCAACCATCCATCCATCCGGAGAGACGATGTTCCTCCAGAGATGAGTGAAAGAAGCAGTAGTAGTTTAGTTGATAGTCGGAAGGAGAAGTAGTTTGTCATCTCCATATTATTACTTTACTTCATAAAGGCAAAGGCAGAGCGAGGAGAAAGTTGTTGTGACTCTGGTAGCTGAGTACTTTATTGTTAGCAGACGGGTCGATTGATGGTTGTTGGTAGGTGCCTCTGTGAGAAGAGAAATTGGAATCGGGCATTCTATTCTTCGTTTGCACAGGCCTTGGTCTGGGTGCCCTTTGAATTCGCTGCCTCGTTTAGGTAATATGGATCTATTGAATTGTATTTTAGGCACCAAAGCACGAGTAGAATGATCCGTTTTGCATCGAAATTTTCGTATTTGCTCAAGGATGTCCGGATCATATGTCACTGCTAAATGTAATTGGATCTGGAAGTTGCGAAATATTTTAAGAGATCGTGAAGTGCTGTTCAGTTTTTTTAGTGGAAAGTCCACATGGTGTTATTGTATCGTTTTTTTTAACACACACATATTTTGTGCTAAATAGTAAATACAGGCAATGCATGTGAAATCTCATATCTAAACATACCTTACTTCTGAGCACCAATCTTTGTACATATCGTTTCATTTAATCAAGAAAATGTGTACCAGTCGTTTGTCTAAGAGAAAACATAAAGAGCAGTAGGAGGAAATTAGAACGGAAGAGCTTCCTTTCTTACTTGTACAGCTTGCCTTTTTGTACCATCGGAGACTAACGAGTTGGAACGAAGAAATCTCTGTTTCTGAAGTGCTTTCATCCTAATTAGGATTTAATTTTTCTTTGACCAATCCCGGTCCTGTAAGTCTTCTCCAGCTGTTTAATTTCTTTGTAAGTGAGACTCAACTTAGTTCGTTAGACGAGGCACAAGCAACCCAACTTATTCTACAGAAGCGTAAGGAAAGTATTGGAGATGAAAGGAAACTAAACTTGGTATATGTGCTGACACAAATCCGCATCCTATGTAATACGTTGAAATGTATCGAAATATCGAGAAAAGAGAATTTTGTTCGTAATAATATTTGTATTAGTCAGGTTAACCTAACTAGCTGAGGTAATGGATACAAAAGTGTACTAAGCTTATGCTATGGTAGACTGCTGATGACAAGAAAACTGGTTACTAATGTTGGTGGCTGCCTATATAATCCTGATATGACTTTCATGACACTGTAGGCTTTCTCCATTAATTTAGACTTTGCTGAGCAGGAAATGAGCGAAGTAAAAGTTCTTTATATAAGGTTCCAGTGATCCTAGAGAAGACCATCAATCAACTCATTTAGGGTAAAATGCATTAAGACCTTTTATCGAACATGTGCTGAATGAGCCTTAAGAACTTGGCTGTTTTCTCTTATCTTAGCGGAAGGATTAAGTTTACTTTCCTTCACCTAATGCATCAACTTAGCATTCATTTAAGCGAATCTAAGAATACATGCAACTTCAAATAATATGTGCAGTAGTTAACGAGCGACTACATTCAAGAGATTAATATTTTATGCTTGGTAGTCCCAGGTTGATTGCTCACAAAGCAATAAAAGCAAGGGAGAGAGAAAATTCACATTGATTGTAATTTGTGTTGCTTTTGTATGCGGAAGCTAGTACGATCTATGGTCTCATTAGTCAGTAATAATGAATTCGAATTTGAAGAGGAATGACTTTGTGCTTGAGGGATTACATTGAGATTTGCACATACATGCATACATATTACTCATACTTGGCGTGGGATTGTGTAAAGGCATTTCCCTGTGATAAAGTCAGTTAGGGTGATTTGGAGAAAGAAGCGTGGCTTACGTTTAGACCTTCAAGGTAATGGTGTTGGTGGAAGTGAAAGTGGTAATGGGAAGGAGTACTAAGGGAGCTTTATTCCCTAGAAGAGAGAAGTCACACATGGAGATTTCAGCCGAGTCTCCATCCAGTGATTTATGAAGATTGATTGCTTCCCAGAGTTGGGTGAGCAGAGAGCAAAACCTGTGAATTATGCATAACTCGTTTTTGTTTCAGCTTAGCATCAACAAACTGGGTGGGGAGTCCGTCACCTACACAGCTTTCTTGAGTGAGACTTGTGTACTAGGTACTTGTGTGTGTACCGTATTAGTTAAGAAGTGTATGGAAATAGAAAGTACGAAATGTAAGAATATATGTAGAGGCCGTAGGAGGAAACACCTTAATCATATACAACAGAGTAAACTGTTAAGTTCCACATGCAAATACATATTGCTTAAGGGTAAACTGAAACAGTACACTTAAATTTGTTGTACTCTTTGTGATGTCAAGAGAAAGTAAAGTCGGTTGAAGGAAAAGTTGTACGAGGAAATTATCCTGTCTTTCAAATGCTAGACTTAAGTCTGCGATAAACATTTTTGCGAACCCGTTCTTGAGATCGAGCATATGCAAATTTAAGCACATTTCTCTCCACTCTTATTTATTTGTGGAAAAAGAAGTTTGTTATTTACGGAGAAAAGAATTTGGTATAAGTTTGAGATAAAAAACACAAGGATTCTAGTTAGTTCAGTTTGTGTAAAGATTAAAGTTGTTTTGTTGCTGAATCCAGTAGCGCTTGGTAGTATGGTAGTTAAGAGAGAAAGTTTGGTTTTTTGTGAGCTTTCATGTTAACATTCAATAATGTCTAAGGTTGAAGGAAGTGTTCTAAGAATCAGAGGTGAATGTTGAAATGGAATGAATGTGGAATAAATTATGGTGACATGTCGTCAGGGAATGAATGGCCAGGCAGGTCTCTCTCTCTCTCTCCCCTCAGCCCTCTCTAGGCGGTAGTAAAAGTAAAATAAATGTAAAGTAGGTTGTGTAAAATGAATGTGTGATAGCCAAGAAGTAATTTAACATGCCCTGAGTGTGCCCTCTCTTTGTCTGGTATATGTGTACGTGTATTCGTGGTCTCCCAGTGTGTATTAAGTGTGGGTAATTACTGGAGCTGTGATGAGAAAGAGATCGATAGAAACTTTTATGTTCCCTTCCAATATTAATGATGTCGAAGGGCTAATGGTCTCTTTATCGAAAAGTGCTCAAGTTTCATTCGTTGTGACTTTCTCAGCACGTTTTCTTTCCCAAAATCCCTACCGAATCCTTTGCATTCTCGCGTATAGGTTAATTACCATGCAGAGGACCTCAAATCCTTATCACCACATGTATCACAAAACGAAATTGCATAGCTGATAGTTCTTGAATCTTAATGATGCTACAAAGTTCGTAGACCACCACGAGAAACATGCTTCAAGATTTTATGACGCGAGACAAAGATGAGACAAATCAATTATGAAAGAATAATAAAAACTGCTCAAATATAAACTAGTGGTAGTGAGTACAAAAATTGTGTAGCAGAATTCACTCTATCAAACAAACACGATAGAATCTTCTGCTAACGAAAGAAATCAGTGATAGTGTAGCATTTGAATGAGTAGTAGTGCCATTTGGACATGCCGAGTATAGCAAAGTAGACGAAGTAATAGTGATTTGGATTGGAATCAAAAGGACAATGAAAGTGGATGGCCCTACTAGCAGTGGGTAGAAAGTTAGAAAGTCAAAAGAGAACTCAGAAACGAAGGATATTTCACAAGCTGCAACAAAGGATGAATAGAATGAAAGAAAGGAATATTTGATGGAAGTTGAATGAAGGGTGGGTTGGATTACTCAAGAAAATGAAATCAAATCCATCCAAGTTTCATTAGCCCTTCACTCTCCTTCCTATGCACGAACTTCTAGGGCTATGTAGGAAACTATTAGAGATTTATTTATATTGTACGCCGAACATTTATGATCATTACACAGGGTTGCCCAATGATGACCAGTGAGTGTAGCAGTCAGCAGTGGGTTTGGCTATAGTCAGTTGTGCTACGTATAATGTAAGTATATCATAAAACTAGGCGAAGTAAATGACAGCGTTATCGCATATCTTGTCTATCCATTCCTACTATTCGTATACTTTTGCGGTGGTAAAGTAAAGAGCATTCACCCTCATGAAGAATGCTCATGGATTGTCCTACATCTATTGTACTTTCACTACTGATGTTACTATATAATGCAATATGTAGTGTAGAATTACAAGAGGGTTAGACACGAATGAGAAAATCGGTACGAAAGAAAGCATACAACACAAAAGTACACACACAAAGAAATACACACAAACAGGTTCTAGTTACAATGTCAGCTGCTTGAGAAAGCGTATGTGCATTCCTATTCTTGAGGCTAGTTAGTCAAGTTATGATTCCGCTATTTCCTGCTTGAGTACATTACTTACGATGAGATTAATGTTTGCCAGATCTTTGGTATCATTTATTTTATCGATGCTATACGCACAGAAGGTATGGTGTGTTATTTATATGCGCTCTACTATTTTGTTGTTGTTTTATAATTTTAGTTTGGATGACATGGTCAAACACATTATTACAGTTATGGCTTGACTTTCAAGAAGTGAGATGGTTTTTCTCATCCATTTATTCGCTTATTTCAAGATTAGTGTTAGGTAAAACTTTCTTCAAGAAACCAAGAGTAGATAGGGTTGGCATAAGTGCAATGAAAATGATCTCAAAATAATTGTATAGTTAACCCAAACTTCGTTTAAAGCTTTATTGTGACTGAAATTTTCCCCGAGTCAATTGTATTTTATTTTGTGGGATCAAGAAGTGAATGCATTTTAGGTTTTCCTCTCCTAGTTTCTGCTTTTGAGTCATGTGTACTCATTTCCGTTCGGCGTGAGCTTCTGGTCGGGGGTTACTTTGATAAAAAGTGTTTGGCACGCAATTCACTGTATGGAATGACGATGACAAATACGAACGAAACCTTATTGCCTCACAGGTACTTGGTGAGAGTTATTCTGTGGTAAGAAAGTTTGAAGGCAAAGGTAAAATTGACTACTTCAACTTTCTCTTCTCATAATATCGATTTGACATCCGTGAATGGGTGTGGCACTCGGCATTGAAAAGCTCCCACAAACTATGATGCTTCTAGTATAAATAGATGTATTCTTGAAGAGAATCGTTGGTAACATTAGAGCATCTACTTTCACAGTGTTAGTGATTTAAAGAATGTTTTGTGTGGAGCATGCCGCTTGTGATAAATACAAACCACACACTTCAAGAAAGAGCAAAAGGAGTGTTTCTTTAATGTTTCATCAAAAAGAGCATCTCATTTACTTCATTGAAACCTCACAAGTGTTTGACGAAGCAGTTACGAGAGTTGGTCAAACTCAAAGTAAACTCAAGATAAAAAGCTGAAAAGATGATTCACGGTATTCTATGCTTTAATATTATCACTGCATAAAGATTTTCTGAAGTCTTTTGTGTTATTGCTATGTACGAAGTATATGCGTAGGGAATAATCGCTAGATTGTTTTGTAAATGTATTCTTAAGCATTGTTTCTACCTGAGAAAAGAAAGAAGGGTACGATTTTAGGCTGATGATAGTGCAGTAGTGAAAACCCAAACTAAAAGATAGGGAGAGAAGAGTACGAGATTGAGTGTCTGATAGGGAGCACGGATTATGATAAAATGTACTGTGTGTAGTTGGAACTTTCAAAATGATATGAGTTTGGCACGAGAGTATATAGAAGGAAGGAGTGTGTAGATTTTGGAGCATTCATACTAATCTCTTTCTTTTCCCTTTGAGGGAAACATTAGTCAGACCATTTCATTACACGGCTACCGACACCTCACACCTAGGCTCTCTTATCGATCTCACTTTGTGGTGTGAGTGTGTGTATAAGTGAACACTGTGGCTTTTGCTGACTCTGTCTTTTATATTTGACTTATAAATCCGTCAACCCTTCGTGAAATGGAAGGATTAGTAGAAGTCTATTTCCAAAAAGGGTTGTGTTCTTGCTTCACTCATAATTTTAGTTAGAGGCAAAATTCTGCTAACGTAACGTACTCTGTTATTCTGGTCTGTTGTACCCTTGTACCGTTCTCTGGACATTGAATCTTTCTTATGGAAGCAGAAGCAGCAGTTGTGCGTGCATAAATCTACAATGTACAAGCATGTATCAAACAAAATGAACATAGGAACAATGCATGTTTATAGTTATGATGACTAGAGTCGTAGACGGCCCACGGCTTTGTTTTACTAGATTTCCATCTGGAAAATTTACATTTCCATTTGCATGATGTATGTCGAGGTTCATAAAAACAACAAACTTTGAAATAATAGAGAATTCTTTCTGAAAAACGGACCTTTTGATTTGGAAGATATTTTTGGCCCAGAAACTTACAAAAACCACTTACTACTGTCTACTACTACTTAAAAATCCTAGGAGGTCACACTTTAACACTGTTATAGAATCAAATGTTGCGAATGCAAGTGCAGCCGTACTATTTTTCGATAGGGGCAATAAAAGAAAGTCGTAAATTCATCATAATGCTTAATTTATTTCAGACTAGAGAAAGCAATGACAAAATGACAACGTTGCTGTTAATTCATTTAGTAAATTGATCCATCAAACTGCTTATTTCTATTTGTTAATTTTGGGAGGCATGTTGTGCAGTCTTTCTTTCATATCATCCTCAATACTTCACATAAATCAAAGAAAATGCGAGTAGAGAAAACGAACACAACCAAGTTTAACAGGACTCACAAAGTAGTTGTGGACGAGTAGTTGATTAACATTATGGGTATTGTGAGGCCTAGTATTATTGAATTTATTGTTGTTACTCTTTTGAGGCTGATCAGCCTATAGAGCTAAGGCCTAGTAAATCTGATAAATGTATAGAAATGATTTGAGTTCAGGGAATGAATAAAATGACAAATCATTATCATTTGTCTTGAGAAAGAACATAAATTCGAGTCTCTCTTCGTCCCTGGTGAACGCTGTACACAATATTGATTCTTGCTCAAGAAAAAGCGAAAGGAAGGGAGTTGTAAGAAAAACAGTGTAATTTATGCCATTTGCTTTCTTTTGGTATGTTCTGAATGGGTAAAGTATGGGAGTAAGCACATGCAGTTTGAGTAGATCGGTGAAAGTTGATTTGAATAATAAGCTACAATGGCAGCGTTTTTTCTTCAACTCAGCCAACTTCCTTCGTCGTGAGAAGTACTTTGTACACGAGTAAAGAAGTGTCTTTCTTCGTTTGAAGTATGCCAGACGGTACCTCGTTGTTTGTAAGGTAGGGAAGGTAGGTAGTTAAGAACTAAGACCTGCGTTTGTATTCATGAAGTCTTACTGGAGGTTGTTTCTCTTCCTGCAAACGAAGTGACTGACTGAGGGAGCACAAGGAGCGGAAGTCCCCACAGACCCATTGCAAATGGCCTTCCTCGACTTTGTCCCAGATGTCCAATAGAAAATATATATTGCTAACAACGTTTAACTTGTAGAAGATGAGATATATCCGATCTTCTCTTTCTGTTGAGAGTAAAACCTGTGAAAACTGAAGGGTCCAAGGCATCCGTTTCATTTTTCTTCACCATCCCTTCAATCGCCCCTGGTTATCTTATCATGCCATCCAAATTGATGGTAGTGGGATGCATCTTTTACACAATTACTGTCTGCTTTTCGCTTCTAATGGCATATCCAATATTCTGCCTCTAGTCTGATCAGTAAATGTATATGTTGAAGTTCATTTCGGGGTATCGGGAAGAAGTCGAGTTCTAAAATTGTCATGTTGCATGGAATAAAATGCACTTGATACTCCAGCAATGAATAAAATATTTATGTGCTGCTTTTGTAAAGATTAATTTCTTGGGATATGTAACTTTTCTTCCGCCGGTCTGATTGCCACATTCACTTACATGTTTGTTCTTAGAACCTGAATACGACTTACACTTTACTTTTACTATTTTTCGGGGAAACGATTAATCAATGTTTGTGCTACGCCAAAGAAAAGGGTAATGCTCTTTCACGTTCTGAAGAGAAAGGTACATCACGAAAGCAATAAACTGTGAATTGTATTGGTACTGCATGTTACTTATACTCTCTGTCCTTAACTTTGTTTGAATACGTAACGGATACGATGTTTGCGAATAAATCGATTCTAAAAGTGTTTTATAAACTTTTAAAGAATTATTGTGTTGCACAGTTCTCACCGTGCGCTCTACTACCAAGTGAGAATTCAAAGTAGAACATGTCTCTTGACTTGGCATCTGCAGGATGTGAAAGGTCGTAAGTAAGAAGTGAGTTTCCATGTTTAGTATGCCTGTGGCCTACTGAAGTGCGATTATAAAACTTCTATTATTCGAATTTGAGAAAGCAGCTGAAGGCTTAAGGTACCTGTGAACTTCTGCATATGTACTGCAGATGCTGGTCTCAGTATTCACTATTTAGGTATATATAAATGTAGCTATATACTTCATGCAACTTGACATTTGGAGTTCGTTTGATATTTGCAGTAGAAAAGTTTATTCGTGTGATGAAATCATATTCAATTGGAGTAGAGTGCTGTGACATTTTTTACTGTAGAAGGTACAGTCGCATCATATGCGTTCCACCCCTTGAACATGCCTGAGAGAAACACTCTGCCGTCCAGCAAATTGAACCTATCGCACACATTGAGCTACAAGGTTTTTGTCGGTGTGGCAGATGTTGCGTCACTCATGCTTTCCAACTTTTCAACTAGCATGTATGTGTGCTTACTTGTAGCTTTTACTTTTTGTAAGCTCGTGTACCTCAACTTTCTACTTTCTCCGCTGATATTTAAGTGCGGTCTGGTCGTACAACTTCTTGTGTGAGACACTACAAAATAATGAGTAGAGATATACGAATGTACGAAGTTAGTTCTTGTTGAAAGAGCTCTGATAAAAGTACTAACTAAGCTTAGGGAAAGGGTTGGAGAGTTTCGAGTGGAGAAAGTGCTTGTCTCTACCTCTTATCCTGCAGCATAAGTCGTTCTTACTTCTGCAAATAGGCACACACGCATCCGTGCATAGGCCTGGCGAAGAAGAGTGTTGGTGGTAACTAACTTGTCACAGATAATAATAGTGGACAAAGTTTTGTAATCGTGAAAGATTTGCTCATTTTTGAGTTTCATGGCTTATCACCCCCAGTGGAGTGGTTGGCTTTGTACAGACTCTGGAAAGAACAGAAGGGAAGGTCAAACAGTGTGAGTTCAGGAGTGGAAATGAATGAGTCACGAATGAACGAAGGAAATTCCTCATTTAGTGAACGTACTCAGCGCAGGATGGGATCAGAGTGGATCACAATGGAGAAATAGAAGGAAGCGTGTGAGTTAACAACTTGTATTGAATTTGTATGAGGGTAAAAAAGATCATCATCATTGTGGAAGATGTGAAACCAACAACCCTCGATCGTGCGCTGATAGAAAGATGGAGACAAGAGATTTAGCTTATTTTGATCGTTTACGGCTTAGGGGTAAATAATTGTTCTCTCGTGCGTTCGTAACTAAATGAGTGAGAAGGATGAATGGGCATGGACTGGTGGCGAACGACTTTTTCGAGAGAACAGCAACAGTAAACAGGATACATGTGTAGTACACTTCATTGAGAAGGAAATGAGTGAACTTCTAATTGACTTTGATATGCTGCACTGATTACAACTAATTGACGTTTCGGGAAATCAAGTGTTCAACTGGTATAAAACTGTTAAGTCGATACTTGTACAAATATATCGGATATTGCTGGAAGGAAAACTAAAATTTTTTTAAAGTATCCAGTTTCAGTTTAGCTGGTTTTAGTAATTTGATAGTGTAAATAGTGAAACATGATGCTTCATGTCATGTCCTATTGAATATCTGTTGAAGCAAAATATTTGATTTTATACATTTTTTTAAACTCAATAGAATTGTGTCAGAGTATGCTGTAGAGGTTTATTCGACCGTTGATAAGTTTGTGAAATAAAAATTGAATTCCTTTCAGTAGGTAGTGAGTTAGTTTCGATGGTACGAGTAAAAAAATTGTTACATTTCAGGCGACTGGAAGAAAATTGGAATTTGTGGTTTTGCCAAAGTCGACTTTCTGTGGTTATTTTGTGTTCCACATTGAATTTAAAGTTATGTTGTTCTGGAATTCAAAGCTGCTTTTTCTTGTTTGGGGCGTCCACGTTGAAAAGCGTCCTTGTAGAAAGTATGAGATGAAGTTTGTAAAGTAAGTTAAGTCGAGTACCTGTATACGACAACCAGCAATCCTCTCTGGTTTGAATGTAACATTATTTCTTTCCTTCCGAAAATCATTTTAAGCTAGAGACATTTTATTCTACGCAATTCGCAACAACAGAAAAACCTTAGAAGAAGAAGAGAAGGACATGCTACATGTCCATTGTGACTAGAATAATAATTATAATAATATGGTTTGTGCGATGTTACATCGTATATCTGCTAACTTGAGTGTAGGAAGCCTCTGCAGTTGCTTCCGTCTCCCCTGATTTCGCTTAATGATCCAATAATCCAATGGTGGCATTCAACCAAGTGGAAGTTTATTTCTTCCGTTCCTTGAGAGTGGTTGAGTTTTGTTATATAGGTATACTTCGATTATTCTAAGGTCGCTGAATGTAGTGAAAGAGCCTACGAGAGGAAAATCAACTGTACTCCATATCGCTATTATTTTTCTGAAACAGAAAGTGGAAGTCGATTCTCTGCAGTGTGAGATGAGGTAAGCGAATGAGTATGGAGTTCAGAGCTGGAAGTATGCGATGCAATAAGTCTTTCGGAGTGATTTTGGAAGTTGAAATAAAACAGAAAAAAACTAAAACTTGCAAGTTTTCCTGAGAATGTGAGTTGAACTTTAGGCTTCCACTTCCTCAGGTTATTGTATATATGCTCAAACCTTTGCCATGACCATAATCTTGCCCTGTATCATAGTATACTTACTTGCTTGATATTTACTGAAAGAGTTTTCAAACGCTCTTTCATCTGACTCCACAAAAACCTCCCTTGTTGAAATGTCAGACTGACAGCTAAGTCAGTCTTGGAAGATCCTGAACAGGAGTTCCATGTTTTACGAACCATTTTTTCAACAAACTCAAGTCACAACTTTCTTCTCAACGGGAATGTATGGCTATGGCAAAAAGTCGTAGTTTGAACATCTCCAAAATTGCAAGCCTTAGTTTGTACGGCTGAAGCCTGAATCATCATCACCAGGACATGTACATCCACCTTCTACTTCTTTTCGTGCACACTCCTCCTCCCTTCAATCTAGCATTGTCGAGAGCTCTTGAGATTTTATCCGGATTTTTTCTTATTGTCCCAGCCTCAACTTGAGCTTGTCTAGAGTATTACCGCAAGATTCAGTGCAGTGTGAAAAACTACGGGATGAAGTAGTTCATACTTGGGAAGAGAAAGAGGAGGCTGATGCTGCTTTAGTAATATGGTATCCCATTAAGTAGGACCATAAGTATTTGCTCAAGCCCCAAATACAATATTTAATAGCGTTTTAGTAGTGCTGACTGGCCACACTATAACTCACTCTGATACTAAATGTTCGTAGATCGTAAAAAGTTCATACGATGATAAGATTAAGATTCAGCACTTTCCTCTTGTTACATTTGAACTAGGAAAAGTCGAAAGAGTTACAGATGCACCTCGTATACTTATTATCTCCAGAAAGAATATTATAGATATGGACGAGCACTGTGGATCATTATTATTATTGCATCAGTGTGCCCGAGGAACTTGATGTAAGGCAGAACGATGTGATTTAGGTTTGGTCTCTCCATCTCAATTCCTTCGTTCCATCTGATTAGATTTAGCCGTGGTATTTGACTTTTTTGATGATTTTTTTCTGCTACACAAGAATGGTGGAAAAGCTATTCGAAATCTCTTCAAGCGAGTAGCAAGGGTTTGCTGGATTGACTGGTGTTTTGACACAGTCAATTCAGCTCGCCTCTTCTGCTTTAAATCTCTCCACTTGTCATGCACTTCAAGTACGGTAAAAAATATTGGTATAATAATGCTCACCATTAATGACAACCCATGTGAGAAGAGAATAAACTCTTCAGCAGTAATTGCGAGCTGGTGAGTAGTAATAAACAATGAAATGCACTTATACGTTGTTGCCAGCACTGATAAAGTTGAGTGAACTTGAATGTGACGTGGCATTGCGAAGAATCGGGAGATATAAAAGGGTTACATTTTCATTGATGCTGGAAGGCTGGAAAAAAGAATTTCAATTTCATTCAAAGCCAGGCTTCGTTGAGTGCTTGTAGCATTGCGTCTAAAATAATCTTATTTTGATGTAATTTTTCGTTCACTGAGTTCGAGAAGAGAATTATTAGTATGGTAGAATTAAATACTAAATAGCCAAAATTGCTGATTGAGCCACACGCACCTTGCTTGAAGGAAATAAGACTTAAGAAAATGAGAATTTTCATCATTGTCTGTGAATTACGATTTACATTTCGAATTTAAAGAAGCACTCCAATTATTCAACGCTATCAAGCCCAGGAGAAACCTTGTTTCAGCAGCTTAAATTAATTCTCTTTTAGTACTCTCATAATTCACTTGGTTAGAGTTTGTCATCATATTTTCCCCTTTTTGTGAGATTCATGGAAAATAAATTGTAATGAATGTCACTGTTCAATTAATTTCCCAGTCCCCTCCACCCCCGTCTTAGGGTCGATGAAAATATTCTTCGAAATAAGAATAAGAAAGTTCTGTATGTTTTAACCTGTCAGTATTTCCCGCAGGCAGATTTATTCGTTCTTTCATGTCTCGCTACAATCCGTTTGGTCGTTTCAGTTTCACTCAGCATATTAAAACGAGGGGTTCATCAAATCTCAAAATGTTCGATTACACAGGTAGTCAATAGCCAATGGATGAAATCTTTTGCATGCGTGAGAGTACTTGAAGTTTCAAACTAGTCCAACAGTTAAGAAATCTGGCTCAGAGACTCGCTGAGCTCTTGTTGGTACAAAAAGTTAGCAATCATTAGTGTTTCAAACTTTGTGGAAATCAGTCTGATGTCGACTTACTTTTGTCACATGTAATGGAAGCAGAATTGAAACCTCATCTCTAGCTTGCATGCAACATGAGAGGGGTGAAGTATTGAAGTTTGTGGCCAAAATGTATGTAGTTGATATAGAATAGAGTGTGGTAAGTATGCCTGGAGGAAATGAAAGATGGGTGCATAAGAGTCTCCTACTTCCACCCGCTGGAAACTTAAGTCTATTGCTGAAGCTATTACCAACACCACTACTTTTACTTTTTATTATTTTTCCTGCTTTTCATTTTTACTCAGTGTGAGTCACTAACTCACGCAGTCAGACAGGCAGATATGATCTCATTTCGACTCTTCTTCCGCTTTTCTTCCTTGAGAAGAGTTCTTTTTTTCTTAAGAATTGAAATCACTCTTCCATTTCATAGCATCGTATCTGGGATGAGAAAGAAATGCTAAAGCACCTTGCTCCGTTTGAGGACTACGAGAAATAAAAGTGTGTATTACCAGTTACTGCATGGTAACTTCTTGTACATCGGAAGAATCCTTTGGCCCCCTAACTATCTCTCAAGCACTTTTATCTCTGTAAGATACTAAACTGGATACATACATTCTCGAGTGCCGTGTGGCAGGTCTATCTAACCGTTGCAGTACCGCAATCATTTGACGTACATTTTTATCTTTAAAAAACTATAAAGTGTACTGCAAAGCTAGACTTTAAGAAGTGTTTAAAATGAACTGCGGGAACAGAAATGCTGAATGAATCAAAAGAAAAGAATTAATTAATTCGTCTGTGGAAATATTCTATTTTCCCTGCAGAACCTACCGTCAGAGGTAATACCAGACTTTTTCAATGCGACAAAGTCTTCAACTATAGTACATTTCATAAGGCATTCTACCTTTTACCTGCTCCCAAGTTTACTACTTATTGCCAGCACAGGAAGTAAAAGTGAAGAAATGGCAGCTTGTGCACTTTGGTACAAAATGTCTAGCTAATGGAAGAGTGAGGAAGAAAAATGCAAATGGATCGGACCAATTTGAAGAGTGCCAAAAAGTTTCCCCTCATCTTTTACGCTTTTATGCTAGTCAGTTTAGAAATAAAGTGTACAGCATAGAAAGTAAGAGTTTAAATGCTGAAAGTGGAATTTCACATATTCCTATTCCAAGGTATACATTTTATTGCTTCTCTCACCTCGCAGAACCGGTGGTTTTCTTTATTCAGCATTTTCGACGGAAGTGAATTTTCAGGACTTCAAGGAAAGGAAATTCTGCCCAGAAAAGTTAGAACTACTTTTTATCCATGTAGTATTTTGAAAAACTGCTTTTGATGCATTAGAAAAGTGATGATAAGTAAAAACGGACCATTGACGGGTAGATATAATATGGATATTACCAAAACTCCTCTTATCTTTGTGCTAAAAAACTGCTTTGTGCGTTTCTTGTAAGATCTGAAGTACGCGTTAGTGAAAAAAGAAAAACCAAGAGAAGAAAAGGGTTTTGGGCAAAAGGAAAAGAGAATACTGAAGGTGCCGACATAAGTTGTATTTTAAATCAAAAGGGAAATGATGCAGATAGGACTAAAGTGTTGGCACTTCTTATAACGCTGTCGACGGCTTCATCCATGTTGTGTCTATTTATTACCGACCTGACGGGGTATCATATATGTATGGAAGTTATGAACTGATGGAAGAGAACTTATTCCAAAGAAAGTACTCATGGCGTAAGGACAAAGGAGGGGAGGCTGAACTTTCTGAGGTAGCAGAGGATGCATTAGCACTTAGACGGAGCAGAATGTAGAAAGAGTAAGAGTTAGGGAAATATTCACCCTAACATATAGAGACGGGATTTATAACGCGTACTTTTTACTACAGGCTATCATTTATGGAGCGTTTTAATATCGTGTGCAAATTGGGTTGAAACAGACGTTTATGGCTGCTACCTCAAGAGCACACTATTTATGAGAAGAGGCTGGGTGACATAAGTGAAGAGTGAACTTGATAATGTGTGGCTGCAAGATGTTAAAATTATGAGAGAGAAAGATATGTACTTCCTTCTTAATTCGAAAGTATGTTACATAGTTCTACTGTTAGTTACATGTAGGTACTAGGTTGTCACTATTCTGCTAGTTTTACGTCCCTATAAAATTTTAAATGTTGAAAACAGTCACTCAGAACTGATAGCAAGTAAGAAGCCTTTTAAAACGAATGTAATGAAATATTCATTTTGTTAGACAGACAGTACTTGTTTTACGATGAACTGAATTTATTTTTACCGGTCTGGAAGAAAAAGGTTACGAGGTCAAAAATGTTCGTCACAATATGTGAAGTCGGGAAATTTTTAGCCATCAACTGAGTCTTCGGTTTCATATAATGAAGAACAGTTTTAATCTGCTTCCACACTTTCTCTTGAAATAGAACTTAGTTTTCCTCCTGATTTTGTACGCATTAGCATCTCTTAAATATAACATAAGACATTTGCATCGAGTAGGATTTTAGAATTTACGGACCCTCAAGGATCGACAAGGTAAATATGCTTGTAATTTGGTGGTGGTGAGTATTCTTCATTCTTGAGACTAAGGCCGGTTGAGAAGGGAGAAGAAGAAAGTACTCAATTGATTGTTAGCTGGAAGACAAGTCCTAAACTGAGTAGTATTGAGCTGGATTTTGTCTGCAAAATGTTTGAAGCCTCTTTATTTCGGAAGCCAAAAGGAGCTTAACAATTTCACGTTTTTTCCTTCACTTGCGTCTCAACGGACGGTTATAAATGTATGGGATTGGCCTTTGGGCTTACGGACGTCTCCTTCAGTTGGCCCATATGGGTCCTTCAAGAGGGTTTGTTGGACTCTCCTCGTTTCCCATTGACCACAGCAACTGAAAGGGATCGTGAAATAGATTTACCACATCTTTACTACCATTATCATTGGCACCACGCACAGAGGGTAAGTCTGAGTCAGTTGGTGGTATTGATGAAATGGAAACAGACATTCTCCCTTAGAAATATAACTTTTTCTCCATGAAGGGAACAAATGGATCATAGAACGCACTCGCTCTGAGATTCATTGAGGACGGAAGGAAACTGAAAAAAATTGTGAAAGTAGAAACAAGACCATTACAGGGAAATGGACGACTCGACTGTGACTTTCTTAAAGTTTCATATAGTGTATGAGAACAGTGTATGAGAAATATTGACACGTAATATAGTTATGAAAAGAGGAGTGAAAGTCAGAGAGAAGAAAAGGGGAAGGAGATGTCGAATTGAAGTAGCCAGTATAAAAAGAGTATAATACATTTTAGACGATGTGCCACACATGAATTCTCTCTAACTCCTATGTTTCTGAATACCTATGAAAGTTGGAACAGTGGAAGAGGATAAGTATTGGGTTGAAGGATTCATTGAACCAGATGTGATCGCTTTCTCTCCGTATTACAAGTACAAGTAGTACGGCTTTGTACTTTGAAGGCTTTTACTGCACCATTTCTCTCACATCTGATCAGGAAGGAGGCAGCAAGGCGAGAGAAAGATAGTTGTTTTAGTTATAATGCTCCCCGTGTGGGAAAGACAGTCGAATTCTGTAATCCTGATGATATCGGGAAAGAATCAGCAGAATTCAGTACTGTAGCTTCCCATAGAATCATTTCCAACTGTGATATTTAAGCTGCAATTGAGTATCTTTCATTATCGTGGCTTTGTAATCGGTCCTTGTTACAAAATTTGCAGCAATTGATGATTGAATCTGCAGTTAATTAACTGACGTACAATGTCCGTGTTTGGATTAGTGAGACCAATTCTAGATATGCCTGTAAATTCCGTCTTTTGAACACATGAATGGTGTGTCAAGTGTTCGGTGATGGCAAGTTGATGTGCTGTAAAAGTAGTTGTTGGTGCAGGTTGTGTGTAACATCAATGAAAGTTAACTAGAAAGATGTTTTTTGTAGCAATGGTCTACATTTGGTGGTAAGTTAATTAATGAGAAAATAAGTGCTAATTTACCTACCTTCCTTTATTCGACTAGGTAAGTAGTTGCGAGCTGAAGACTAAACAACCCAAGTTAATTCTCTGGACATCCTGTCCTGCATGCATAAAGCTCCGTAGAGTTATCCAACGCATACATTATACGGGCTCTAGGATTGTTAGAACTCTTGATAACGGGTGTCGCTTGTCAGGGTTAGGAAAGAGCAGGTTTTATGTGCAAGGGGATCCTTTAGCATTCTGTCCAAAGTGTAGTCTCTGGAAGATCATTGGAACTTGGTGGATCACGCTTGTAGTACGTCGTTTGTCGGGCTGTGAATACTAGGTGGGTTGTGGAAGTTAGTTACAAATAGTAAATCGTACGTGACGTGATGGTTGCTTAGACGTATACCTAAGGGAATCAATAGTTGGCACGGGAGAATGAAGAGATGAAATGAGATACAAAATGGAACATGAGAAGAAGAGGAAAACGCTTTCGTTGAGATGATTCTGCTGGTCGATGAGAAGGTGGTTGGTGAGCCGAGCCTGTTTGACTTGATTTACACCTTTGAGAGGATGAAACTAAACTTGAAGCAAAGGAATCCCTTATATAGTAGTTATAATGGTGTTTCGTACCGCGTCTAATCTTGTATACGTAGTTAGTTTCCTTCGGTCATTAGCAGTTCCAGAGGACGAAATTTTGGGCTGTATCAGTGTCATACGGGTTCCTGTTCGAGAACTCACATTGAGTGCTGCTCCTACTAAATAAACCTGCAGTAGTTGGTAAACAGGAATTCCATTGGATTACGAGAGCAGTGTAAACTTCGAGCTGGTGAAAATGAGAGGTCAATTAAGGAAATGATCATCCTTATTGAAGAGGATGAATTTAGAATTAATTTCGAATCTTCGTTTGCATACTTATTTACCTCGCGAGCTACTTTCTCCTTTCCTGCGTGAGATTTTAACTCTATCGGTGGAGGCAGTGTTGAATCCTCCATGACTCTTTCCAACTGAGTACCTACTGCTGCATGGTGGTCATTAGGGAACAGTACATATTGATGAACAGATAATTTTAGACTTACTGGATGCTTTCCGTTATTAAGCTGGCTCTCCCTGGAAGTATATATATACCTACATGTTTGCGCTCTTGGAAGCCGCTTTAACTCATTAGCATGCTGTGTGTGAATAGAAATCTGTCCATCCTTGTCTTATGAAAATTATTCATTTCATTTGGGAGAGCGAATTTCAGTATTTTAGCTGTCTCAAGTTGAGAGATTGATATGGGAAGCAGGAAATGTGTTTCGTGATTGTGAACAAGGGACACATGCTGCGGACAAAACAATAGAGTATGTAGCACGAAGTGATCATATTAGAGTTGGTAATGAGATTGGTTGGAGGGGACTTTTGTCCTCGAGATTTTATTTCATTTGAGATGGATAAAGAAGAATAAGTGAATCAATGGTTGATTGGGTGTGTAGATAGACTCTCATCTGCCTGTGAGATAAGTACGGTAAAGTTTAAGGGACGTGAGAATAATGAGTGGAAACGAGGGGGTTTATCATGTGTGAGGACTGGAGAGAGAGCTTGTTCATTTTATTTCGGCTCGGCTTCGTTTCACTCAGAATATTGTGACATTGTGAGGATACGTGGAAGTGTAGTAGACTCAATTTTCACTGCTGTAAGGTTCAAGAGTGAGGTCCAAGATTGAAGTTGAAATTAGATTTGAGTCGGGATGAATAATAATTTCCGTACGAATGTTTCTCTCTATGAAGAAAGAGACGAAAATTATGTTTGAAAGGGATTGAAGAAGGGTGGGCTGGTTGCTACCAGAGGCTTTAGTCACTTTCTCTCTGTAACGTATATGTTTTCCTTTGATTGCTTTTTGCGTGCAGTAGACGAAGAGAGAAAGCATGAGCGAACACACATAGGAAGATCGTGTTGTGTGTGTAGGATACTGTGTATGTGTTACTTGTTAGTACTTTCGTTTCGTAATACTTGACTCTAGTGAGTATTAATGTTGCGCTGCTGATGTATAAGTTGGTGAAAGTAGGATTCATTCACCCGTTCCCTCACTTGAGTGAGTCAAATGAGCACAAATCTAATAACTCAAACTGGAACTTCATATTTAAGCCAGACATTTTGCTTAGAATTCACGGCTTGACTTGTGCTCATTGTGGCGTATTTAGACACTCCTTCTCCTTCAAGTGAAATGGAAACTTACAACATAAATGAATTGTACCACTTTATTGACATGGAACACGTTTGCGATAAACTGATCCAGCTTCGAACAGCTGAGATCTCAAGTTAATGTTGAGTTCCTGGTTAAAGTGGACTTATGGAAGTTACGGCAGATGTAGAAGGAAAGAACAAACTATGAGCAGGAATTATTAGGAAAATCAGATAAGGACAAATTACGATAAAGCTTATTTTACGTCCTATGAATTTGATTTGGCGAATGATTGTTAGTGGTTCCGGGTTTTATTTCCCATTTGGCAGTGGGCTATTGAAGGTAATAGAGATGGTTATCAAGAACTCAAGAACACTAGTGAAGCAATACCGTTGAATGAAAACTGCGGAAGAGATAAGGCTCAGTATCCGTCTCTAGTTTCAATGTTCGTGAATTGGATCCATGTTGACTAAATCGATTGAAGTTCTTGGAAAATAACAAGTAAAGAAAGTGAAAGTTAGGTGATCCCAAACTCATTTATTGTACAGATCAAAACTGCTATTCCACTTTTTACACCCGGATTCTAAAGTTTCTAACTAAATTCAAAGAATACTTGTTTGTTTTAATAATTTCTTCTACAAAAACTGTTTCCCAAAAACAAGGCTATTTGTAAGACTGGAGAACGTGGCAAAGTACACGGCTGGAACAACATTAATTTTTTCCCTTGGCTGAGAGAGATGACAGGATATGTTGAAAAATGTTGTACGAGTATTGGATGCTGCGGTATCATGAGTGATTAATTGAGCTTATAAATTACTCGTTGGTCTGCCTGTGGTACCAGAAGGAAACATCCCCTTTGCAGCAACTGTACTGTAGGTAGCTTGATTTTGATTTCTTCAGATTCCTTGTGAGTCCACCATTGCATTGTAAGAAGTTGCTGAACAACAATTAGTTTGGAGCAGGTTTGCCTGGAGAAAGAATAGATTGGAGTTGTAGCTGTCCGCCTCCCTGCTCATTTTATTTGTTTCATTTGGGGAAATTTTCTGGGAAAATGGACTGTGTCTAATGTTAATGGGAGTTGTGTTCATGTATGTGTGCATGTTAAATGGATTCTGAGGGAATGCCGCATTTCCTTGTATAATATACACGATACACGAGTTTCCTATGCCCATACTGCAGTCAGATTAAGATCATATCATCCAATTCATGGCCTGAACCAGTAAACCACTTTCACTTTACTTTCCCTACATTGAATTAACTCACTTGCTCCTTTTAACTTGTTAACTTGCTTAATGAAATAATGCTGCACTTCAGCGTCATCAGGATAGGTACATTTTATGTAAAAGAAGTTAGCGCAGCACGCAGCGGAAGTTAGTGCAGCGCAGCAGAGGACTGAAGTTGGCGCAGCGCAGCGCAGCAGAGGACTGAAGTTGGCGCAGCGCAGCGCAGCGCAGCGCAGCGCAACGTAGCGCAGCGCAACGCAGCGTAACGCAGCGCTGCGCAACAATGCTTCCTAGCGCAGCGTAACCAAATAAGTCAGCGCAGCGCAGCGATGTATTCGTTTACTACACTGTACACTGTAC
>JAQGAD010000406.1:0-40434 GCA_034696625.1 Isotomurus palustris | reverse complement strand
GTAACTTGAGCTCCTCTCTCTTTCCTCGTAAAGTCAAACCGAATGTCTAAAAGTGAAGACGAACTACTACACTACAATTTACAACAATACAAAACTACGAGTTTGTAACTCCACTCCAAAGTATTTTGTATTCCACACTTATTCATTCAATTCGAGTCAACCTCAAACCCTTTCCTTTTGTATTTCCAAGTTAACTTCTCATACAGAACACAATACATTTAACAGCCAACCCATTCCACGAGAATTTCCTCGAATCTCGAAACCCTTTCTCATATATTAGAGAGACCAACAACCAACACTCTTTCCCTGCTTACGAGTAAGTTATAACATCTTTACAAAACAAACACCCTACTACAGAACAGAGTATACACCACACATACACACACTGGCAGTATATATACTCTTCCCACAGACTTTCCTCTGTTGAGATTGGCTTTTAAGAAAACCACATTTTGTTCTACTTAAAGACAGAAACAGAGACGAAACCACTTACTCTTACTCCAGGGTTTTCTTTTCAATTTAAGAGCCTCAGAAATTAATAATGACTTGTTCTTTTCCACAGACCTTCGTCTTCTTTAAAACCTCTTCCTTATTTAGAATTACTTTCTTTAAAACTATACGACAAGTGCAAATATCGCGTGTGTACTTAATAATGAACTTTTACTGGGCTACAGCTCCAACAGCTTATCCCTCGAGGTGCTCTGTAGAACTCTATACACACAAACTATTATTGAGCACAGAAATTCCCTCTCTCTATACTTTCCTTCAATCTTTAGGATTGTACAAATAACGCTATACATAAAAGATTACTATCTCTCTCTCTCTCTATCGCTTGTGTGGGAGATGACAAGAGGTCGAAATCAGTTAGTCACTTAGCTCGTCTGAAAGAGCAAACTCATGAGAGAAGTTCTTAAGGAAGTAAACAGACAAGTATTTTGTCTCTAAGGCCCACAAGTGCCATCAACCACGTACTTAAGACAGCCCACACTAGTCACTCAAACTCTTTCCATCTATTCCTCCACCGTCCGTGTTGACTTAATCCACATGTCCGGGTAGATTGCGGGATATACATCTTATATAAATTATTCATAGTCTTCATGCAGCAATTTTATTGTACTAAAGACTCGTTACAAAAGAAAGTCCGGAGCTGCAGCTGAAGAATTCCACGTAACCTTTTCTACACAAATTTGAATAACATTATTAGAACAGATTATATGATCTTAGTCTGTGCATGATCTCTTAATTTGAATATAATAGCACAAGTTACATAAAATTTCTTGGAATCTCAGAACAAAAGTAAAACCCACATGTGTCAGTAGTACACATAAATATTTGCTAGAAATCTTCTACTGCTGATGTTCACATCTCTGAAGGCAGGGAAAACAAGCTTCGCATCTTTAGTACAAAATTGATTGACATAAAAAGTCTTTTGCGTGTTTGAAAAGTATCCTCTCTCTCTCTCTCTTTGCTCTCTCTCTCTCTCCATCATTTCCCTTCACATTCCCTGTACTTACAAAGTTTTAAGGTTGAGTTCATCTCGTTGAACTTTAATTGAAATTGAAACTTTAAAGTTCAGTGGAGTTCAACACACGTTTGTATGTTGGTTCCCCATCCCATCGTCATTCTGAACTATCAAGAGGGTCTCTATGAATGGGAAGACCTTTACATTTCTCTGTACAACTGATTAAGGGTCGTGAATGGGTGAGCTTCGAGTGTATAATCACATCTTTCCCAGTCCTTCATCTCCTTCTCCTTCCTTCCTTCCCAGTTGCCAGTTGTGCAGTCCTTTTGCATTCATGCTCACATAGCTTCTTCTTCCTTCTTCTTCTCCATGAGTATTATTAACAAGCAAACACTCAAACATCAAGGCATAATAAACTCATCAAGTTCAAGTTTCATACAGTTATGAACTGACAATTAAGCTGAATTTCATTCTTTACTTCTTCCCTTCTTCTCTTTCTTTGCCTTTAAAGAGAAATTCATAAATAAATAATCTTCCCAAGAGTCTCTCAGTCTCATCTCGTTCGTTCATTTCCACAGAAGAAGAACTTGTGGCCTGTGTTGAGTTGCCTGAAGTCTAAAGGCTTCCTTCGTACTCCCTACTCCCATTATGAATACGCACACTCAACTTTAACTTTGTATTCAATTTCTGAGTTATTTTCCATCTCGTCTTCACAAATATTCGTGTGCAAGTAAGCAACTCTTTTATTGTGTAGAAAGTAGAAGCAGAGAGAGAGTATAAACGTCTGAGTAGTGACTAGTGACTCTGCGTCTGAAAATAATGGCTGGCAATCACTCAAAAAGATTGTTTCTTTCTGGAGGAAAACAGGAGAGCAGGAATTAGAGTTGTGTTGTGTAATGGAGACAAGATAATGGTAATAAATATCAGAGATTTCTTGCTCACTGGACCGCTTACAAATACAATCAAGAACAAAGCCTGTCTGTCATCGATCTCCTCGATCATCATCATTTGGTGAAACCTCACAATTACACTCGACAATAGACACGTCAGCTTTATCCAACCGTCCATCCATTTCATTCTCTCTGCTACAGATGAACAGCGCACAACTTCCCGAAAAAATCACTTGAAGATGAAGACATTTATAAATGGATGGGACGGAGCATAATATCCTTAAAACAAGCATATTAAGATCCTCCTCCAGATAACCCAGGAAAGCCAAGCAGAGGAAAAAGAGACTATTCAATTATCTCCGTCTCTTTTTTAGCTGCGTGTGCGTGGACCTTTTTACTTTCTGAAGATAAGCTACGTGGACGGATGTCACAGTGGATGAACCAAAAAAGACAACAACAATAGAACACATTCAACCACAAGATGGTTAGAGAGACTCGACTCGAGACAACAAAAATGTCACTTGTATTCGTCTAGCTCCCATCTCAGAGAAGTCTTGTGTGACACGCTCATTTGATGAAATACTGCCGAAGTGTCAGCTACTTTCCAAACTACACAGCATATTGCCGACTGTACCAAAGAACAAAATCGTAATCGTTCATTGTCACAGTCACATTCAATACACTAATGTTCCACGCAGGAACAAAAAACATATTTCTTTCCTGAAATAGTAGCCATCTACGCAATTTCATGCTCGCAGTATAAATAGCACAGTGAATAATATAATGACTTAATAAATGTGTTTGAACGGGAAGAATTATGACGATAAGTACAAGAAAATTGCTTTGCTAGAACTCAAGATATACTCAATTTACATACGGATACTATTTTTAAAGCCATTTGAATTTAAATTAGGTAAATTCCTAGCCATGCTTATTAAACTCAATCCGTCACAAGACCAGCAACACACAAAAAACAACCTGTACTTTCGACTTTCACCGTGTAAACTCTCCTCATGTGTCCAGCTGCATTACAACTCCCATCGAAAAGACTTCACGTCAAAAGTTGGAGTTTGGAAGGCAGTGGTGCACGAAATGGGTTTTGTTCTGTACACTTTTCTCCTCTAAGATTAGATTGTGATCTTTGGACATGAGGAATGAAATGAAAGATACACCGTAACACACACGTTCACAAAATATACACTCAAAATCCCAAGCCTTCTTCTTCGTCGTCGTCGACCACACTTTGTTCTACTCTCAAACTCTTTCCCCACGTACATGTGGGCTTTTCCGGTCGTGCATGTAAAATACCTGAGAGTATATTGTATAGCTTGTTCTTTACTAATAATAATCCTCTATATATACTTCCCATATCTATATATCCATGCACTTCCACGTGAAAGCTAATAACACACTCCCCACCTCCTACAACTTATATAGTAACTCTCCTGGTCTCTCTTTCCTTTGATATTATTGTTCTCTGTTGTTTCTCCAGTTGTTCCCGTGCAGTCTTTTCCTCCACTCCTCGTTCCCTCTTTTATTAACATGCTTTCTTTTTCGGCGAGTGAAAACAACCAAAGGTCCAGTTGTAAATGGCAGTTCAAAGTATAAAACACCGACGACCGACCCAACAGACTCGTTTCGGTTGCTTGCTTAATGCTTCTTTCACGTTGGCCTAAACTTTACACCATCACACACACAACCGAAAACACCTCAGCAACAGTCATTAACGAAGAGACGGAGTAAGTAAAGCTACCCACGGAAGTACGTATTACGTATTATCCTGTAGATGTGTTTGTGTGTGTGTGTGTGTGTGTATACCTGAGAGTGTCCAACAGGCTAAAACTCACACACAGCCTAAAAACCAAATCCCTGACAGAAAGTCCATTTTGCCGATGCGTCTAACTTTCTCTTTGGTGGTGTAAGCGTCGAGGTGTAATGTTAAGGTGTGGTAAGCATTAGTAATCCCCCTTCCTCCATTACATTTCTCTTTGGAGGAATTTCTCCGGAAACACCAGAAACCAGAGAACAAACCTTTTCGTCATGTGTCTAATAATATTATAAGGATTCAACGGTGTAATCCTTCTTACTTATAAACTTTTCCTTCCAATAATACACACACACACACACACACACAGACTTTAAGACGCTTACCACACCACCCCACTTTATACTTCATCCTTAGTGTTGAACCGTGAGCCCCACCTTCACCATAAATACAAGACAATCCACACAATCCACAGCACTTTCTCTCCTTTATTCTCCACACACACAGCTAGCCGTCTAACCTCCTTAAATACTTTGAGTCTATTAGTTTAACTAACTTTCTCAGAAGGAAACTAACGTGTGTGTATGAGAAATCTCCTTCAACAATGAACGAATGAACTAGTAAGCAAATTCGGAGAAAGCCACAGAGAAACTTTAGCTGAACGCTCAACACTCTCCCAACGTCTCAAGCCTTAACACTTGTTCTTCTTAAACTAAGCTCCCGTGCTAATTTAAACTTTCTCCTTTCATCACATGTATGCATACTTTACTTAGTTAAAAAGTTCCTCTCCTCCTTCTGATCCCTTCCATCCACAAATAAACTTCTACAGCACGAGGAGAAGATCAAGATCGAGATCACCTCTAAACTCCACTCTACACTTCCTTCTTCAAACTCTCCAGAATAAACTGGAATAGACGGAAACTTCTCCTTAACCTATTAAATTTCTATCCTCCTCCTTATTCTTCTTCTTCTCAACAACTTGTACACCTTCGCCCACACTCAAAACTAATAATGCAAAGAGGCGAGTCGGAAACGCACAAGGACTTTCTCCATTAAAGTACATTATTTATCCACACAGGCTCCGCTCAAGAGTTGACAAGAATTAATTTAATTTAAGGATAATTAATTTCATTAAGTTTAGAGAGAGAGTGGAGTGAATCCCTCTTCCATCCCTGAGTATATCTAGTAGAATTTATTAGATTCTTACAGTATAGTTAGAAGAATCTCCCCTCTACATTCCCTTGTTATGCGTAGGGATTCTTCATAGTTAAAAGAAGCTATTATAGACTTCGATAAATTGCTGCGACCAATTTTCTTCAAACTCTTCCATTCCTGTCAATATTTCACCAGAAACAAACCACAGGTCTATACTTACTAGTACATAGAGTGAGGCTGAGTGTGGGATGAATATCGAACAGTTTGTGAAGGAAAGGCGAGGCTTGTTTGTACATTATGCACCCAAGTTTGTTTCCTACCACCACCAGAATTCCTGTCCTTTCTCCTCACAGAGTATCTGCATCCTGTCCGATAAGCCTGTAATCACGCAACGAGACTCGTATTATTGGAACCTCTGCTGCACACCACACTCTTTCATGTCTCTCTGGGCTAACCTACTTTTCCTCTTGTCTCATTTCATCTTCCAACGACAACAGAGAAAGCACAAACATCTCTAGACACACATTACCTTATTTACTTTACCTACTGGCTTACTCCAGCCTACAAACGCCCAACCATCCTCACTTTCTTCCCCTTTCATTCAATCAATCAATTTCCCATTAACAACCAGACGTCTCAACATCTCAACATTCCTTAAACGTACCAACGTTCGCCAAACCAAGCTCAGCTCAGCCACATCGTCTCCTAGTCTTCTACATGTCTTCGCTCACGGTGAAAGAGAGTACAGATGTATCATTCCATTTCCTGTTGAACTCTCCTCCTCCCTTCTCTCCTCCATCTTCTACAAAGCTAAACTTAAATCTAAGAATCATACGTTCCTGTCCAACCATATACACGGAAATTGCTACAAACCGATTGCATACAAATGACATTTTCATCCCCAGAAAAAACCAGTTTCTCCGTTGAAACAAAAACTAAAAACCATCTTTCGTTTTTTCACAATAGACTACGCAGACACAGGGTGTTGGAATTCATAAGGAATAAACCAAAACAACTCGCAGAGAGTTTCCTTTAAGTGAAAGCAACCATATTTATTTTTCCGTTTCAAGTTTCCAATTTCAGATCTTTCCATTTGCCTACTTACTTTCACCACCTCCTTTCGTCCTTTCATCTTTCGTCCCTCGACGCCCTTCGCTCTCTCCTCTCTCCTCTCCTATTGCCTTTCTTACATTCGCCGACTTTCCTCTGAGGACATATTTTATTGTTCTATCATTACAAAAGCCCATGAGAAAGATGATGATACTCTTTTCGGAAAATATAGATTGCTGAGACGAGTCGAGTCTCTCGGTGTCTCTTCATCATAAGCTAAACACTCACGTCCACATTTACTATTTTGTCCTCGTCCCACTACTTTCTCTCTCTACGAAATGTGAGCACAGTAAGGAAAAGGAAGGCAACGGAGATAACTCTAAAATACTACACACAATATAAATATACTCTATATAATATCCACCACCACCAACCATCCTGAACTAGTTTCTTTTTGTTGTGTAAAGCTATCACAGGGAGAAACTCAGGATAAAATATGAGAATCAACTCAAATGGTTACTTTTGTGAGCTCTCCAGAACTCCAGACTACTCACCCGTAATAAGGAATGAGTGTAGTAGGAGTAGATGTAAATATACAGAAATACGTACATACGTAGAAGGGTGTAGTCTTGCATAAATGCATGCGTTCATTCAGATGCAGATATCATCTCTCGTGCTTGATACACTTTAGTGTAGACCAGAGCTGACTGTGAGTCGTAAGCAGCAATGTATTCATATGCAAGGAGAGTGCAGGCAGATGATACCCGATGTATTATAAACCCTTCCGGACATCTTTCTTTCTCCTTTGTATGTGAGACTCAATTTTGTTGTCTCCTTGTCTTCTGTCTTTGAGTTAGTGGTTCTTCACATGTAAAATGTAAGACATGCGAATCTACAAAATCCCTCAGAAATTCCCTCAGAATCTCGGCCAGCGATCCCTCGGTGCTCAGTTAGACTCGGTGTGTCAGATATATTTATATATACTTACAGAGAGATGTGCAGTAGCAGTAGCTAGCTTCCTGCTCGCTGTACTCCAGAGAGAGAAACGAAATGGTAGACAACTTGACTGGTTTGTGACATTTTTGAAGAGGCTCAACTAAAGCTCGAGTTATTACAGCGTCGTGACTTACTCCTTTCTTCAGACTTTCTCCAGAAATGAGGATGCAGGGGAGACACACAGAGGAGCAGTCTGTCCGCTAACTTCCCATCTGTCACTCCATCCCTCCGTTAGTGTCAAGCTTACACTGTTTCATGGTTTGACTTATTGATACGCTCTTTCACAGGGATTCCCTCCCTTCGTCCGTTCCTTCTTATTAATCCTGTCGACATCTCCAACTTAAAGATTTCTCAAGGAATTCCACCGTCCAAACACGCTAAAACTAAGTCCCAAACTTCGGCCTTTGATTCAGAAGAATCTGATTTTTTCCGTTGCAAAGTTCTTAGCCACACAGCCAATTGTAACACTATGTAATTAATTGAAAGTTGTGTAGATCTAGAAGGGAATATTATCTTTAGCAATTTCGGTAAACAAATGAAGCTGTAAGTCTCTGAACTACTTTAAGACGCAGAACGAGCATTATGATGAAGCAACATCTTTCCCCATAAAATATGACAAGACACATTCCATCATATCTCTCCTCGTAACAATCCATTTCGTCATTTTATACTTTGTACACACCATTTGGACTTTACATGCGAAGTAAGTGCCCCTATAAGTGGAATCCACGAGTGAATTCCTCACATTCCCCAACCCTTTTGCCAAAAGTAAGCAAAAACACGAAATTTATGGCTTGTTATTTGTTATTGTGATAACCAATAGTCAATGCGAGTTTTATGGCAGAACTTCACAGCAAAAAATACAAGAAACAACTCAAATCGCACCAAACAACCATTCAATTCTATTGTGAAATTTCTCTCTCCTTCTTTCCTTCGCTCGTCTATTTCATAAATTTGTTTATCATTGCCTCCATTTGTAAAAAGAAAACTTCTTGCTTCTTCTCCACCTCCACTTCCTCCCAATTCTTTTGTCAATTTCCAAGAAAAATACGAACACACAAATTCTCTCTGAGGACTTCACACACATCTGACGATAATATCGAATCATAGAAATATAAAAAAAACTCCCCAGGAATTTCCATCGATCCCTCAAGTCCCAAAAAGACTTTTCCCAGAAAACTGAGTGTCTCTCTGTGTGTGTAATCGAATTGCTTTAGCTCGAGAAGCACCTAACTACCCAAACTAATGTTGAATGTGACAGGAGAGTGAAAATACCTCACATTGTTTTAAAACTTGTTATCTAATCTTTGAAAAATTACATTTGTTTTGCCTCTGGGAAAAGAACTTTCTTTCCTTTCCATCCTCCCCGCTAACATTTCATTTCATGTCACTTTCTCTTTAAAACATTTAAGTGTGTGATAACTTCACAGCCTTCCTTTAACTAAACACGTCTTCTACACACTCTGCTACTCAACTATACTCGCTATTCAAATGTTATGGGAGAGTTTTGATTTTAAATTATTACTCCAAACTCCCCAACTTCAGTCTACAACTCTTACTTTGTACCCAATTTAAAGTCTTTAAAGTCTTTAGTGCTGCTTCATTTCACCGTCATCCTTACTTACAGAAGTGCAGTCGTAATGGTGCATCTTGCTGCCACACTTTCTTAACAGTTAAATACCTATACTCACTGTATTACTAGATTGGAGATGCAGAGGTAAAGTTGTAGAAAGTAGTAAGAACCAATCTAGATTTTGATGCCTCACACCATCATAGACGTTATATATAAGCGATGTCATCCTGCAGCTCAAAAAAGCCCTACGATTATTCACCTACCTTCAACCTTCACGTTAAACTGGAGACTAGAGACTACCTACCTTATACCCTTGCACAGTTACGTGGAGAAAGCACATCTCTCATCTCTCTCCCTTTCATACACCCTTAAGCTTCGTCAAGTTTCCAGATTTGAGGAAACTTTTCCTCCACGGAAGACTTGAGAGAGAAACTTTTCCCTTTTACACAACTTGCAGTTGTATTATACATAGGTAGCCATGAAGCTCTCAAACTCTCTATAACCCTTGTGACTGCCAAGTCAAGTTTAAGTCAGTTTCAAAACTATGTACATCCATAACACTTCTGCTTATTACCCCAGGAAGGAAAGAATAATATATCTTCGAATAAATTTCTCCGTTTTCCTCATCGATTCCTTGTGTGTGTGTGTGTGTGTGTGCAGGCAGGAGTGGCAATGGCAATGGCAGTCGACTCGTGGACAAGTGTTACCCTTCTATTTCTAACTCTCCAACCTATATACATACATTCTAGGATTCTAGATTGTAGATGTAAGTAACAAGTGTAAGTAGTTGGTGAACGATCTATCGATAAAATAATGCTCCTCGTGGCAGGAGCACTGAGCTACTTCTACTTTCTTCTACTACTCCACCATAACCACCATCACATTCAGAGCTGGCGCATAAAGAACCCTTTATCACAGCTCTCCAAAAGAAGAAGAGAGAGAGAGCAGAAGAAGGGTGAAAGATATCTTAGGTGATATTGGTAATTTCATGTGGGTGACAAAAGATATGGAAAACTGAATCTAAAACGGAGGGAGCCAGAGAGAAAGCACAGCACCAAATACACCCAACTTTTTCTCTTTAACACAATCAAATGAGTACGAATGAATAAAGTTTCTCCCAAATGAATGTGTACATGATTTACTTCACAGTCTAATGAGAAATACCCAAAATGCACGCGTTTGTCTTTTGGTATAAAAGAAAGATTCCCTTCTCCCCACCGCCTTCCCTTCCCTTCTTCCCTTCTCATCTGCTTCTATTCACAAAAAATGCCTTTAACGTTTAACCCTTAGAGAACTTTTATTATGTTGAGCCTATTGGTTTTACACGTTCAATTCAATATCTCCTCCAGAACGACTTTTACTTTGACTACTTTGACACAAGAGGGGTAAGGTCAACCCCGTATTTTTATATGGTTCTGCGTTCTGCTTCTGCAGCTGTGTGTATGGTTTTTATTGTGAGGGGAACTCTGAAGAAGAATATGTCTCTTCTCTAAGGTATTTTCAGTAAGAAAACCTTTCCATTGACATTTTCTATTCACCTGTCCACCACTCTCCTAGAAAAGTCTCTCTTCTGTGTGTGTGTGTGTGTAGATATGCTTACTCAATGTAATTGAACCTTTCACTCGCACACAATACAGTTGAACAGCAAAACACGATCGAGTGTGTATGTATCTCATCACATGTGTGTCCACTCTCTCTCTCTCTTGTACACAAGTAAACTCGACCATATCGCCATTCCCTTCTCAAATTCAAACTCACAAAGAAGTAGAAAAAGATAAAAGGAATCCCGTAAAAGATCAGTTTCATCTGGAACTCCTTTCATCTCTCTCTCTCTCTGTGTGTGTACTTTCTAGTTTCATAGATCTGAGAAATAGAAATGAGCAAGGAACACGAGAGAAGAGAAAGTAGCACCAGCAGTGTCACTACACGAGAGAGAGAGAGAGAGCAAAGAGGACCTGAGGAAGAAGCAATAGCGAAGAGCAACGCTCAAAGTGAAGCTAATAGAGAAAGAGGTGGTCGTAAAGAAAAACTATCATGGACACAACATGCACACCAAAAATCTCAATCTCTTGCACATTTCACTCCCACTTTTTCCCTCTCTCCCACTTCTTCGATTTGTTCCATCAATATTGAAAGTATCCCGAGAAATCCAAAGAGAAACCTTTTCACAGTCCCACAGTTCTTATAATATAGAAAAGTACAAAACTTCTATATAGCCTATAGCCTCATCCCCCATATACTACGAACATGGACTATGAACATCTCGGACTTCACGGATAACAAGTAACAACTAAGAATCTAAAAAAAACTCGATCCAAAAAGTAGAATAGACGGACAGAAGGAAATGAAACTGAGAGAATCCGTAGGAAAGTATAAAAATGTGTAAGAAGACCTGACTTGGCTGGCATTATACTAAAGCATCAGTCTTTTTATTGGAGCTCCGCAGCACACACAAACACACAAGAGCAGATGTGAATGTGAAGGTGGTAGTCCAACTTCACTTGTGTTATAATCTGCTTCTGCTGACTGCTACTACTTCTACCTACCTTCCAGTTCTATTATTTGTAAAAATAGTACTTGAAATGGAGACCGATACAATATGAAAACAACACGCGACTATGAGAAGAAGAAGAATATAAACCTTTAATATGAGAATGCTATGGTCCTTCCTGTCTGGCTCAGACACAAAACTGGAATCTTTTTTATTGTAGTTGGACCAGTGAGGAGTGTGAGTGTCCGAGAAAGAGGAGCAGTTGGCTTTGGCTGGTGAAACCCATTTGGTCCATTTTGTGAAATAATAGAAGAATAGACAACAGGCAGTGTAGAAGTAAAGAACCAGTTTCAACGAAAGATAGAAGAGTCGAGCATTCCCAGCATCCTGTGTGTCCAACCAACCAACCTCTACTCTACAGTTCTACACTCACTCAACCTACTTATGATGCCTTCTCAGTAGCTCATTTATTGTTTTGTCATTGCCTTCACTCTACTTTACACTTGCCCAGCATCAGAGCATTTCTATTTCTATTGTGTGAATGTCTGTCAGGGTTTCAGTATGGCTGACTTTTTTCATTTCACTTGGTGTGAAGAAGGTGTGCGTTAATGTTTGGCCGAGGAGTCACTATAAATGATAAGGAATGGCGTGAACTAAAAGCAGTGGAACATGGGAATGTATAACCCTCCAAGACTCTTCGTACATCGTATGCCGAAATTCGCAATTCTTTATGAGCCTTCTTGTCGTGGGAAACTGCGGGAGGAAAGGGTTCACTTTAGTGTGTGTTGTGTAATGGCTTGACTTGAGCATCCACAAGGAGCTTTTTTACGTCTCCTCTAATGTTGTGTTACGTACGTTATTACTTTCCACCGTATAAATGATAAATGCACCAATACAGAAGACTTAATGGGCTGCACAGGCGGTTCTTGTCCTATGAACTTACACTCCTACTTCGTCCAATATTGCAATCTACACCAGATTCATCTCGAAATAAACTGAAAGAAAGAACCCCATTCATCCACACTATTGCTTTTGCAATATTGATTCTGACACAAGATCATATTCACAGAATCTAGAACTCGCGAAATAATTAAAAAAAAATCCTATAGAAAACACCCTAAAACGCAATAGAAGCACCCAATAACACACTTAAAACAATCTCACATTCCTCCACCTTAAATCCCACGCTTAAGAACTGTGTCCTTACTCTTTCCAGATTTCACGAGGAAACTGAGTGAGGAATTCATCAACCAAGAAGGCAACGAGATGAAAGGACCAAAGTAAAAGTGCAATATTACTTTATCCAAGTATCCGTAAGAAAGATGGGCAAAGAAAGTAGGTGGAACGGCGCACAATATTTCAAAAGAGAGACACACACACTCATTCATATCATCTGAGTTCGCATACATTTGCATTACTCCTCATATGGATCTTCATCTACTCATCTCTTTCTTACCTCTCAAGGGAAAACTCCAAACATCTTTTAGAGAATATACATCCAAGTAGGCGGTAGGCAGTAGGGAGAGAGACAGACAGTCACTCATATCTACTAAAGCTAATATGCTACTTAACCGACTAAGAAAGATTTCGCAAATGCTTTGAATAAGTCTAAAAGCTACTAAAATATTTCATCTCCCATCTACTCATCCTCTCTCTCACTTCTCATAATCTTTATTGCAGCCTCTACATCTTCTCTCTACTCAGCCTTCGTATTCTTATTCTACTTTCTCCTAAATCTACATTCGCATCTCTAGCTATCTTTCTCTGTCTAACTATTTCATCCGATTTAATACATTTTTCTGCAAAAAGCTATCAGAAGCCCAGACATCTCCTCCTTCAAGTATTCCCTTTGTAAGGAATCAGCCAAGAGAAAGTGATGTGATAAATGCTCCCCTTAAGCTTCCCTCTAAACTTACGACACTCCTCATAAACTTTCCCTCTGCTTCAAGCATAATATATTACACTCTCAGTCAAACATGCCGATTACAACGTTGCTTCAAAAAGACAAATTTAATTTCACGTCTCCATCTTCTCCACTTAACTAATTTATTTTTCCTCGTTACTTCCTAAAACTAAGAAAATAAATACATTATTACACTTTTGTCAAAATAAAAGCTCGCAATCTGCTATTTAGAACACAAGGTTAAGGTATTATGATATTTTAAAGATTCACAACAATGCAGAAATTTTTTGTATTCGTGTTTCCTTTCATGGTTATCACTATCACCCAAGAACAGACAACAGAGAAAGACAGATAATCTACAGCTGAAGCAAACTAAAATCAACTGAAAAACGAATTCCATGTCGTCCTTCTTACGAATGCGAATTTTACCTAAACTCACTTTCGGAACCTAACTACATTTTTAAGCTGAATTTAATGCAACAAACTCTTGTTAACTGTAGTTGAATCCTTGCACGTGTATCCTACCTCTGAAGTACGTGGCCCTTCAACAGTAACAAAGCAATTTTAGGCATCCTTTGTACTTTGTCCAAAAATTTATGGCAATTTTAAGTAAATGCACCTCCGGGCCAAAGGATTTAAGTTAAATTTATTCAAGAGACCCATACGAGCAATACTTTAGACTTTAACTTCCTCTCTCTTCATGAACAAAAGAACAATGCCTAACTAAGCAGAAAACTTTCTCATAAAACTCCAGACGCGAGTCTTCTTCGTTCGTGGAACCGAGTTTTTCTTTCCTCAGATGAGTTCTACTTACTCCCAAAGAGATGCAAAACTACGTGTTTCCTCACTCTACACAAACTACCACCATTGTATATCAATATCCTCCGTCTGGCTGACAAAAAATCCTCCAAACTCTCCAAAAAGTCTCCATTTGTAACTACAACCTCACTCCACACTCCACACAGTCAAATTCCAAATTCCCTACACAACCGTTTCACACTGCAATGCATTTCACTCAATAAGACTATTTGGAACACACAACTCTTTCTCTCTCTCTCTCTCTATCGCCTCCTTTTGTTGCCTTTTACTTTCAAGAAACATATATGTAATATATTATATCTGGCATTCCTTAAAAATTCTCTGTAACGCTTGTTCTACGAAGAATTGTCAAGCATGGGTGCAAATCCATTTGCAACCGTAATTTTTCATCCACTGTAATCCTTCCTTGGACTTCCTCTTTACGTTTTTACTTTCCCTCCTGCATCCCATTTGAACGCCCTTTCCTACACTAAAAGGCTTAAGCTTACCAAAGCGCAGCAGCGCAGTACTCAGTACAGTAGTGTCTCTTTGGATAAAAAATCCAATAAACCAAGTGTAGCAACTTATCACTTACTTTTTGTCATCAGAAATGGGGAGATTATTTCATGGTAATGAGAGCAAAGAGAGAGATACATACACTTCCATTCTTTCTTCATTTGTTCCTAAACTATAAATTATATAATACATCATATCTCTCCCTCTCCGTCTCTCTCTCTCTCTCTCTCTCTTGTCTGTGTGTCTTTCTAGTTTATTAAAGAGATAAAATAAAAATATCCGAGTCAAATGCATCATGCACCGTGTGCCAAAGCCAAACCAGCCCCACCCACTTTTCAGTTCAGCCTTGAAGGGATTTTATTTTATTTTACGAGCTCCATTGATTTTTCTTTGCTACATCATTCACGAGACTTTGGCAAGTCACAATGCGTGTAAATGGTAAATACATTCACCACGAGAGAAAGATGGTCCAATGAGTTGAACTCTCTCTGAAGTATTTGTTTGCATCATCTCATCGCATAGCTCACAGAAACAGTATATTGGCTATTGGATTCTTTTTACATAAAAGAGTTCCACCAGCAATAGAATCTTTACCGCATCATCGAATTTTTGTTACGTATTCGTGTGTTGCCTACTACACCCTTCCTTGCTCCTTACTTTTATACACACACAAAACACTCCTTTTTATGCATTCTCCGTAGACAAAACGCGTGTGATACTTTATTGGATTTTATTGAGTAGTGAATAAGTAACGACGGGTAAAAAGTAGAAAGTAAAATCAACTGGGCTACCCTCGGCGCACACACTGTTCTCCCATCAACTTCCATCAACAGAATGATCGAAAGAAATAAAAGGAAAATACACACAATATCAAAAAATATTTGTATGAAATATTGCAAGCCATAGCCACACGGCAATAAGCCATAATGGACTCTCAATGGGGAAATTGAGCTAGTGTATTTTTTCCTACTCAATTTCTCTTTTTTCCTTTTTAACGTCTGACAATGACAGCAACAACTGAAACAGGCAGTTAACAGTTGAATTGTAAATCGGATTGCATGTACAACCAACTCCAACCAGTCAAGAGTAAAAAGACTCTCTCACAGGATGAAGCCCAAATCGGTTGCAAACAACCAGAGAGAAAGGAACTTTTGTTTTTTCATATGAAATGCTCGGTGATCAGGATCAACTTCCTTTTTATTCGGAGATTGTCAACCTTTCCTCTCACACACAATCATAGCACAGTTCACAGTTCTTGACTCCACCAGGGGAATATTCCATTTTTTATGATAAGCTTAATCTAAACCAGAGTTTCATTGCCTGTCAAACATTCCCCGTGTAATACACAACAAGTAAATATCAAATCCAATTTCCCTACCTGAATTTGTGCTTCTCCTTTCTTCTTCACATAATCCATTCCACATTTAACTCCCTCCTCTAACTTCCAACTCAGATCTCATCTTTTTAATCGTATGTGAACATTCTCTCCTTAATTCTCTGATAATTTGAAGGATTTGCATGTCTAAGTAGGTAGATTCCCACACTATTTCCCTCCACCAGTTCACCACATGGAAATCCCGAGGGTCACGACATAACAATCCAAAAATCCCTTTGGTTCGGCCAAAGAAAGGAGAGAAAGAGGCTTGAAAAATCACACAGTCAAAACTTCGTTGGAAGGAAGTGACATGATTCGAAAGCACATGAATAAAGGAGACTTAAAAGCAATAGAGAGTATCACCACCACCACGTAAGAAACCCAGCAGACTACCTGTGGACACAAGACACACACAACAGCCAGTCGAGAAGACCTCTCGCCATAATATATAACTAGTAACACCACCGAACCTTCCTCCAATAAACCTCCAGCAAAAAAACCGTATTCTCCAGTAAATCACTTCTCCAAGAGTGAGACAACCGTGGCCAAAGGAAGTGAGCCCCAAAAACTCTGTGGATACTTTTTACTCCCAAGAATTACTCCATAACCAAAAGAAGCACAAAGTCTTATGTAAATTTATGCCTTAGCTAAGGTACCGTAACGATCAGCCTACTGGGGAAGCAGGAGCGGTGGCAGTTTGAAATACAAACACCAATTCCACCACCAACCTTCCTTACTAAACAACACACAACTCCATAGATATTCATTCCTATTTACCAGACTACCGACTCCCAACTACCAAACAACTCCAGCCGCTTGACATGTGAGGAAAAATGTTCAAATATTTCCCATCTTTTCCAGGAAACCCTCACTTTCTGGAAAACATGGAGAAGATCAAAGGATTTTTAAGTCAAGTCGACTAGTCACAGTCCACGAGGAATACAACAAACACCCAGCGTTCCTACTTTTTGTAGTAAAGTAGCCGTGTGGAGCTGTCAGATGAGAGTAAATCTAAGGAAAGTTCTCCAGGAGAAGAAGACAGTTGTTCCGGCCTTCTCTCATTATACCTGCGAGATGATCACATACCCCAGAGGACATACAAATAGAAATAATGTGTTGGGTTCAATTGTGTATGAATAACAAATCCTTGAGAGGAAGGTCCATAGAATTCCCAGAGTAAAAATTGGACCCTTTCATTTCATCTTTGAACTGAGGAGCACCTACATGACAACATACACTCCTCCTTAGAACTCACTTTATTTCGAGATCCCATTTATTCTCTTCTGCCTCTCTCTCTCATTGTAATACACTCGGGTCTTGCTTCCTTTTAAGGTACCCTCCATCCGACTCTCCCTTACTTCCTAAATTACTCTCCTCTGTTGTTGACTTCTCAAATGAAAAAGGTAGGTCAGTAGGTATTCCTCCACCACATTTTTCAATGTCTTACACCCAAATTACAGAGCACAATGTGCAGGAGAACAAGAAGGGTGCATTCGAAATTCAAATGTCAGTGCTCTCGTACTTTGTTCACGTATGAAGTTAAAATATTAGGTTGGGAGATGTAATCTTTGATTCTATTTCTTTTATTCATCGCATATGGGGACAAGGCTGTGCCTTCATAATCTTCATACACTTTTTACAAGTTTTATGGTTTGAAAACGCAAGGCTACGACTAAATGTAAGACGAATTTTGGTAATTCCTTTTGCCATATTCATTTAAAACGACACTAGATATATTTCGAACGTGTTTGATACATCTTTCAAGGCTTCATTTCTGTTTGCAATAAAATCTATCAGTAAGTGTAGATTCATCCAGTTAGCAATCGTAGTTGGACAATCCTACCTATATATTCTCCAGTCAAGCATCATCATTCATCGCCTAAATGGTTTGCTTTGAATTCTGTTCACTATTGTCAACTCGTCGTGTGTCAGTGTGGGTCTGCAGGGCTACGGATCCAGTCTAAAGATCCACAGACTATGTGAAACTCAACCGAATTTATTCATGAATCACACACAACAAAAGTGAAAAAGATGAAAAAGAACGAAGGGGATCTCTGCTCACAGTTCCAGAGCTCTACACAAATTAACTGCTACCACCGACTGGGCATTATTAACCTGGTTAAGGTCAGACACGCATTCAATATTGAGTCACACTGAGAATATATAATATATATAATATATATATGTGTCCTGTCCCCTTTCATTCTCCATGCCCGGACACTTTAAGCTTTTTTCTTTAAACTTTACACACTGCCAAGAAATATTTTCAATTTCATGCATCACAGTCTCCTCTCAATGAATCACAGTTAGTTTGTTACACAGAAGAAATGACCATTGCAGTTTAAATCTCAAAATAAAATCATAAAACTCTCTCTACTCTCTGCACTCCCCTTTAATTTCTCGTGGAATTGAATGAATTGACAGCTTATTGAGAATAAGGAGAGACGCTGGAGAAGGAAGTCCTTTCAAGTTTCAAGCCAATGTAATATGAGAATTCCACAACATCTTCTTCTGTGCATGTGTGTGTCTGCTCATTGCTGTACTTAAGGTCGTACAGTCTGTGGTTAACTACGAAATAATAAATACTCTCGAGTGTGACATGATTCGGTAATCTGTATGAATTTAAGCGTTTCCTTTTCATTGATCCAATGAAGCGTAAGTGTCCCTAGGTTTGTCACACGGGTGGCCAGAATGTGTGTTTCAATCTACACACAGACCAATTGCAAGGGCAATAATAATAACAATGATAACTGCATACAATGAAAAAGGTCACAACCACACAGCTCTTCAGACTTGAGAGGTTGTTCCATGGCTTTTCAAATCTAATTTACACCAACAGATAACTTGTACTTTCTAGGGTCATTTAGATAATTGACGAATATTTCTATTGCCCATCTCATCTCTCTCTGTGCCTTTTGCCTCTTATAGGCTTTTACTCAGCTCAGATACAAAGCTACAATCTCTGATGGTGATTATGATATGCCACTTTCCTCCTCAAGAACAGATTAAGTACGAAAACAAATTGAAATCTTGAGACCACCAAAATCCACTTGTACTTTCATCAATTTAAATACGCAGACATTAAATTAATTTCCTACACGTGCCGCAGTGAAGTGACATTTAAGGTGGAAATGGACTTTTAGAATTGAGCCATTTCAACTTTAAATATTAAATATTTACTTCATACGCCTACTTAGCGTTAAAAGTTAAAAGTCTAACTGGCATAAAGTGTGCAGAGTGAGGGAAGATGTCTCATCACTGCGTGAAACACACTAAATTGACCATCTGAATCTTTCCTCTTTTAATACTACACTTTTGAGGAGTTTTGCAATAACTCCTTTCCTTCCTGCTGAGACTTCAGACTTCACTCTCTCATACTTTTAATCCTAAAAGTCTCTTTACATTAACATTGTGCAATACTGCCCTACACCCTAAATACACCCCACCAAAGCGTGACGAGACTCCAGACACAGAATAACACAGATATCTAGAAGTCTAAAAGAATTCTAAAAGCCACCACACATGTACACCAGCTACCATCAGTAGGGAAGTTACAACCTAGAGGAACTCATCTAAGACGAGAAGTCTTTATTTCATGTCATTTATACGCACTTTTTCACCCTTGTCTCACCATTCCTAATCTCCCAACTAACCACACATATGCATACTCACATGAGAAACATATTACAATTATTATTATGCTACTGTGGAACCCCTGAAAAAAACTACAGTAAAAAACACTCATATATTTAACTTACGTTTTTGCAGTTCCAGCTGAATTAAGTTGGAATCACTTATCACTTTTTACTGTTTGGCTTGGAGTTAAAGAAAACAATATTTCAACACGAGCTCACTCAGCAGTCAAGCAAGAAATGGATGAAATCTGTTACAATATCCTTAAACTTGTGTTCGCACTGTAAGATTAACACTTACAGATAAATTCTGTGAATGCCTACGAACGAATGAGTGAAGGGGAATAATAATATATTTCAAGAAAAAATCAAGAATCTTCTTCCGCTATCGACTTTTCCGTATTCGAGTGTATCGTCGGCTTTAAATGTTTTTCTCTCCTTTTGGTAACAACTCAATATTCCACACAACAGTTCAAGAGAGCCAAGACTCAAGACGCTTACAGCTCAAGACTTCAAGTCAGTCACCACACCGTACAGTCAACAGTCACAGAAATCTTCGAAGAAAGACTTGTTCAAAGTTTTTTACGACCTTCTCGACTCTCCAGTTACGACTTATTAGGTTGTAAATGGTTTGCCAATGTTGATCCTCAACCTTACAGCCAAGTTCACTTTTCAGTTTTGCTTCTGCTTCTGTTACTCCAACGATGATGCTTCGATCTCCAGTTATCGATACAAATTATGATGACACATGACACATATCTCTCTTTCCATCCAAGTTAAAAGGAACTTCTTGCTGATCGCTGTGTCTTATTTCCAATATCTTCTCTTTTATAACTTTTATTGCGTCTACAGACACACACACACGGAGGCCAAGTCAAAAGTACTTTCCACAGATGAATAGCCTCAATAGACGAGAATATTTCAAGTGCAAATTCAAAATTCTCCTCGAGCTGTTACACAAATGTTCCGGATTATTATTCTCCCGTGCACATATACTTAATAAGCGAGGGAAAGAGTTGTACAGAAAACAGAAATATGTGGCTGCTACGCTTTCCACTCTTTTAGGAAGTTGAAGGATGTTCACCTCCGTCACGTTCACTTCCTCTGTGTGTAAATCAATCCAAAGGGAAGTAAAAGAGGCAGGTAAAACCTTAGAAAATTGACAGTTTACGGTTTTAGCACTCCTCGTAAAAAGGATAAAACACAAATATTCCCGATTCCGTATTCACCACACGGGACACGGGGAAAAAGCTGAATTCTGTTTTTCCACCTTTTAATACTTTGTGAAAACCTTTCTCTCCTCGTTATACTCTCTCCTAAGAACAAATGCGAGTCACTCTGTCTCAACAAGACAACTTCGTATATTTCACCGCTTCCTTCGGAGAAACCCTCTCCACTAAACTCTCACTTCTAAAGACGGTGAAAAAGTGCATGAAAATGTAAATACCTATACACTCTTAAAGAGTTACACACACTTCTTATTCTCTGTTTGCTACTTTCAGTCTCCACGTTACGCACACAAACTTAAAGTCACTTTTACTCTCCACCAAAATGTTTTACTCTCCACTTTTTAAAGGACACATCAATCTCTCTCTCTCTCTCTCTCTCTCTCTCTCTCTCTCTCTGGGTGCTTTTTTATATTCTTAATTTCTCACGAAGTAGAAAACCTCCCAAAAAGGCTCCAGAAGTCAAACTGACTGCGCGAAATTCTTATGTGAGATGCTTCTTCTTCTGAAACGGCTGGATGTCAAATAAAATAAATGACCGATGAGCAATAAGACTCTCTCTCTCACACAGAGTTCAGTTCCTCTCTCATTCCCCACGTGCGAAAAGACGAGTTAAATAGTCACAAACCGTATGGAAGCTGTTTTTCAATCGGAAGTGAACTCGAAATATTATTGACACAAGTTCGAGGTGGAATGACTTTTGAAATCTCACGTATGTTAGTTAAGTTTACTGCTACAAAAACTCTGATAGGAATTTCCACATTAGGTTAACCGTGAGTGTGTGTGTGTGTTTCTTTCGCACAGCAAAGTAATCAAAAGTTGGGTTCAATTTGGAAGCGTGAAACTCTGAACAAATGTTACTTTTTCAACACGTGCCAATAATAAAGCCGTGTGTTTTGTTTTCTTTGGCTTGTTGGAGGTTTAAGTTCCTTCAAAAGTTGCAAATGATCTTTTCCACCGACAACCGACCAAATTACACGTAAAAGAAGAAGAGTTGCAGATTTCTTCCTTCACTTCTTCGTCTCACGTTTCCTCACTGTGTGAAGACAGATTTATTTTTGTGTATTGGCTAATTCACTCAAAATTGAGACATCCAAATCCAAACGAGAACTTAAGTCTTCTACACAACAACCACGTTGCTTTATTGTTTGTTTCCAAATTCACGTTTCCACACTAAGCAATACACTTTCTCTCCGTGTAGCCAGTCTCTCTCAGTTTATTCTCAGCTGGTGAGTACGAAAAAGTCTTTATTACACAGAAAGAAATAACACTGGCTATTATACTTTCCCCAAGAATACCCGGGTAGTAGTATAAGTTGTAAGTTGTTGGTTGGGCAAATTTCGATCGGTTTTTCTTTCTCTCAAGACTACCTTTTGGTTCGGCAGTGTGTGCAAAGTGAAAACTTTTATGGTAAAGGTTTGTGTTGAGCTGGTTTAATGTTTTATCCGGAAGGCAGCAATACAGCTTGGGAGAAGATCATCTCCGAAGCGCAACTCGGAACAAACTGAGGATGCAAGTAATGGGAAAAGCCTGTTTTGAACATCAAATCCAACCACTGCAATGCTATCCACTCCGGTTTACAATCCTCCTTACTCTCACTCTTCTCTCCCCTATGCCTTAACATTCACTCTGTGAGCCTCCAGTTCGAATAGAGTTGAGCAGTGGAAGTTCTCCCAATGTATACGAGACTCCCAAAGTATTATAAACCTTGTCTCACTGCCTCTGTGTTGTGTGACCTGACCGAATGAAAGATTCAGTAAGAACTCCCCATATACTTCTTTCGCTGGATACGGATATCTATCCGGCACTACCCGTCTATTGTAATGACGAGTGAACCCGAGTCATTTGGAGTGCTCCTGCTTCTGCCAGCCGTGATGGTTATTTCTCGTAAGGTACCACAGGAAAAGGACGTGTGCTTCCAGAGCTTCGAGTATACTTTTTACTTTCGTAGTCCCCGTAAATAGGGTATATTTCAACAACCTCATACAACTCATACTTACCTGTGAAGGTACTTATCATGAGGTTCAATAGGGCTCAGAATTCACACGATACATTGTGTATTATACATGAAGTAAGTGTAAATGGATACCCTTCTTGTTAAGGGACACTAAATTGGATTCTAATAATAATAATACTTTCTATAATTGCCTTTAATTGTCTGTCGTGAGTTTCTATTCTGGGCTGATTGACAGGTGAATCATTAAAGGAGTTTTTTATTCTCCAGTCTAATAATTCATTATACTCTGTACTGTAGAACAGTAATGAATATTCAGGGAAGATTTTTTTCCTCACCAAATGTAATTCCAGTCTTCCTTTACCTTACACACACGTTTAAAGGATGGAATTTCATATGATTTTTCATAACGGATATTCAAAAACGGAAGTAAGAAAAGGTACATTTCATTTCATATGTCAAAAGTCACGATATTGAAATACATTTTACACAACTGGTGACTTGATGGATGCATCAAAAACACAGGAAACATTAATGGGATCCTTTTATACATAAAAATGCAAGTACAAATTCAAAGAATGTTATTCTGTTCATTGTTCAAGATAAACGCACATTTAGTAATTCATTAGGGCGATTTCAACGATACCATCAAAGCCCAACACGAAACTCCAACTATCCAGCTTGAACTTCCACTTAATGGAAACAACAAAACACACACGTAAGTTAAATTCAATGTGGAATGGAAACTGCCTGAGTGATAACATTTCCCATGTTGCTACATTATCCATCAAAGATCTGCCCTTGGCCCCGTCGTACACTCTCCTTATGCCTTACTTACTTACAAATTTGATCGACCCCTTCGTTCCGGACATGAGAGTATGGGGAATCTGAAATTATATAGAGTTTCGGTCAGATAATTTTTGATTCGCTACCCATTCCCTTGATCTTCAAAGATATTCCAGACATAATTTGATGCGGAGCTGTCCACTCTACCACGAAATGAGTCTCTTATGGTTGGTTTACACCAAGTCTCCTCTATATCTCCACGTATGTACGATATACATGTACATATATATTCCCAAGCGAGAAGAAGAAGCCACAATTTCTAATGTGAATTCGATAATGCATCCTCAAACCTTGTGTGTGTTTATTGGTGCAGCAAAAACTACGAACTGTAGTCAAGAGTATTCGTGATGCAGGACTGAGTACTCTTTAACCTTAGACTTTGAAATCATGAAAACTGACATTCAAGACTTTGAGACTCCAGGATTACGAGAGAGAGAGAGAGAGACTCCTTATATAGTAAATATTCCCTACACAGTATTACACAACAACCTTCCCTTTTACTTCTACTCTCTCGTCCACATTCGAATCTGAGGAAGACACACACTCACAGAAGAAGAAGAAGAGAGTAACGAGAATCGTGCAGCAATTCGTAGTAATTTTATCAACTCATCACATCATCATTCCTCAGCTCTGTATTCAATCCTTCCGTGAAGTGTAAGGCATTTTACGTCATGCATGATGTGAGTAGATGAGATCTATTCTTCAAATGATCTTCATCTCCTCTCAACGAACCAAATGGTCAAATGAAGTTATGTTATTATGAGACCAAATCGAAATGGCCTTCTCTCCTTCCCCATCCTTCTTACCTTCTTTCTTATGTAGCTTCCTTCACGATCACATCACGATACTCCTGGTGGTGTTTCCTCTGAATGTCTGAAGCCTTACATATTCCCTTGATACTCTGAATTAAATCATAAGTTACCTTCAGGACAAACCCTCCTCCGAACACACACACACTTTCTGAATAAAGAGAGAAAGCTCCGTGTAAGCAAAAAGATGTATTATGTACATGTCTACTGGTAGGCTTTCTTGGTTGTATGTATTCAATGAACAAAAGCTGCTGGTCTGAAAGTTTGAACCCACACACCCGCACACAAAAAAGGACAGAGGAAATAAGGATTTCTACGATTTTCTGGTGACAGTCAATAGTCTACATTACACACGTCCCTTAACCATGTAACCCTCTCTCTTTCCTCCTCCACGGAGTCTTGAGTCTGGAGTCGATGGATCAATGAGCAAAGAATGTGATTTGATTTTATGTCTGCTGACTTGTATGTAAATCTGTATGTAGGCTCATCACCTTTGTATTATGAGATTTTACGACAACCTTCTCTCGCCAACCTCACATTCTCTCAAGTCTCACACAAGACACACGAAGTAAGTAGGGAGGAGGATGAGAGCCCACAGACGGAAAGAAGGAAGGAAGACGAAGACACCGACTCCCTTGAGTCTTCCTTTGAGATCCAAATTGTTATTTGCTCTTAATAAAAAAGAATCAACCTTTTCCACTGGGTTTGTTTGAGATGGAGATATTCCACATCCAGATGGAAATCCGAAAGTGAAAGAGTGAATAGGTCGACGAAAATAAAAGAAACTTTCATTCTGCGTTTTATACAATACTGACAGATTCCTGTCGTCGCAGATCCGCATATATGTGCATAGTCTGTGTCCTGCATTTATGATACTCACATGTGTGTAAATTACATGATCACATAACAATAAGATGAAACTGCTTCACACTGACTACTCAACATTGTGCCAGTGAAAATGGAATTTACGTGCAAGTGATTTCATTCCAGAATTCCACATTCTGTCACTTCCCATCGTTTTCTGTTGAAGAATCACATGCACATCAGTTTCAAGGAAGTATACAGCATTGCATAGTTTTCCTGCAAATCTCTCAAATCTAATGATCTAACCATTAATATTATGATACTCTAATTCCTCCATGAACCATTTAATCGTCCAAGTTTTAAATATTTTAAAGAACCGTCTCAAATTATTTCTTAAAGGTTAACGATTCTTTAAGCTTCTTCCCTTTCTTCTAAAAGTACATAATTCCTTTTCTAGTTCTACACGTAAACTCACAAATTTAAAGACACGAAGTAGTACAACTTCAACTACAAACTATTTCCTAACAAGGTAACAATGTCCGTTTATCTCCACTCTAGATTCGTGTTAGTCTCTCTCCTTACCTCAAATACTTTCCTACAATTCTTTACTTATCCAACTACCTTGTCCACCTGAATTGGATTGTCAAAGGGAATTTAAGAAGTTTGAACTGTTGAGTAAAGAAGATTAAAGAATGTTCAGGTTCTTTGGTTCTTTCTATTCTCTCCTCTCTGTCCTGTGTCCCTTGACAAAACCAAAATCCATAATTCAAGTGTTAAGCCCACTTGCCCACTACATACAACTTACCTACCGTTTTTTACTGAATCGCACACAACTTCATCGCAAAGATTTCTACGAACTATCCAGCATAGTATCTTTCCTTTCGCAACTTCCAACGTTCCAGCTTACCGGACAATGGTGAATAGACGGATAAGAAGTAAGACATAAGTTGAGCTGAATGTCTCAGGATTGTGTCATTCTTGAATTGGATTTATTACTCTTGCTGAACGTCTTCTACTTGGCGTATTACAACCAAACGCCAACCAGTCAGTATACATCGAAAACTCTTCTGTACAGAGTTTCAAAAGAACTTACATGAGATTCTCCAAAGGCCATGGAACTTTGGAGTTTAAAGATTGTTGTTACTTTTCTAAAAACTGTGTAATATTTTACATGGAAAGCAGAAATACTCGCATACCAGTAACGTAAGTATTCGCAAAAAGAAACTCATCCTTGGTTTTTCCCACATTCTCTTCTTCAGTATGAGCAAATTGTCGAACTTTCTTCAACACTTCAAAGTGTCACTTTAAAATTCACTCTGTCACTACCTTCATCCTTTACAACTCTTCAGGGAGAATCTCTTCCCGTGAGAAAACAATTGTCACATCTTCAAGTGGAATTTGCATTCCTTACACATCCTCCCGTCACAGTCCACCATTTTTTGCAAATATAAACACTTCAAGCAAACACAATGTAATACATTTCACACTCTTATCGACATCCTCCTCATTCCTTCCATCAATGCTAAGCACACACACACACACACGTATGACGTAACTACAATAGCTCTCGCAGGATTCAATGCGAAACAAACAGTACAAACAGACAAATCCAATTTTCAATTATTTCAAAATGTATCTCATGCATTCTAGTAATTTGATGCCAAGTTTATTGCATTTTAAGCTTAGAATTTACATTAAGTTTCCTAAAGTGCCCGTAGAGAACCGTGCATCTGGTAAAAATAATAATTATGGAAACTTATATATTAGAGCGACCGGCATCTTGAGTTGCATTTAAACGAATAATAAACTACGATAATTTTCCAATCTCCAATAAATCCGTTCAATTATCTGCAATAAAGCGATGGTATTCAAATTAATATTCATGCAGTACAGCATTTTTGATGTTCACACGTACAAGTTAACATTCATTCACATATGCCATGTCTGTAGAAAATCTCTGCACAGCCAACAATGAATGCAGATAACACAAGACACATTGTCCAAAAAAAGTGTGCGTCATTCCTTCGTAAATCCTACTCTACTCTGTCCTTATTTATTTCTCAGGCTTAAAAGGAACATCCCATTTAAACATTGTACAATTACACATCACCAACTAACTATCACATTAAGTAGGATTCAAGAGATTTGTAAAAGTAAAGAGAACTTATCATTTGTACTTTTACTTTTGTACCTTTTTATTTCCCAGTCTGCTCAAGAACTCAACTCAAAGGTTACTAGAAAAGGTATACGACGAGCATCTTCGTATTATTACTACTTGTACATCGCATCCAGAGTCATTAACTTAAGAACATCAAAGTGCACTTGGATGTTTATGACCATCTTAGTTTTTTATTCTCGAAATAAAGAGAAGGATTAAGCTGGCAGCATTACACATTAATTCGCCTTGATAAGAGCGTCAATCTACCTTAAACTTTTCTTGTTGCACCATGTCAAATGAGAAAAAACGTACACAAGGTTTAATTTTTATTTGCTTAAGTTGTCCAAGCCACAAGCTCATGTGTACTGTTGAGTGTGCAGCCCTTCTTGTCTTCAAACTTGTCTCTCTTCTTCAAGCAGGATTTAATGCAAAAGGGACTTGGTGACGGTGACATAGGGACAACCACGCATCTAAAGATCCTAAGGATTCTAAAAGGATTCTAAGCTCCTATAAAATATCGTGAATTCTATAATTTCCTCAGTAAAACTACGCTTTATATTATTTTTTACCTTACGTATCCTTATGTCTTCTTCAAAAGACTACAAGACTGTGGACATCTGTACAAACGTGCTGCTTACCTAACTACATGCTTTAATATTTCAAAGGCAGTTTTTAATCATTTTTGAGCATAAGTTGTGAAACTCAGTCAACACACAATAAGGAAAACAGGAAAAGAAGAGGAGCTTCGTTATGATAAAGTGCAAAAAGACTGAGTTTGAAAGCAGGGAAATTGAAATGAAGAGATGAAACATAAATGAACTCTTTTGAAATATTAAATAGAAAGCGGAGAAAGTAAATACCAGAGGGAATGTTTATACACTTCCCTTAAGAGTATGACGGAAATCCAAACAAAGCATTTCTTCATCTGCTCCAGAGTAAATACTGCGTGTATTCTCCCTTTCTACATTCGTACTTCAATTATTTATTACGCACACAGGTAGCGTTTCGCTAATTAAACCAACCAGCAGGATGATACTACTTAATGTTACAAAATACAAAGTGTATGTGTGTAAGTTGTATGCTACAAATCCCTGGGATGTTTTTTCTTTGCTCACTCTGAATAAATAAACCCGAGGGAAGTTGAAGATACGAATAAATTGTGTAGTCACTCATTCCTTCCTACACGTTTACTACTACGCACACACTGATGCTCATTTACCTGCAATTACTTAAAGCTTCACATTTCTCCAAATCTCTCCGTCCCTCTAAATCTGCTGCAGTAGGTAGCTGCCTCTCCGTTTTAATAATTAATTACGTGTGGATGGATATTATTTATCTCCACAATATTCAGCACACGGAATTTCCTTACATTGCCGCAAGGACATTTTAATATGGATGAAATTTCATAAACACCAGAGATGCCAGTTGCATAATATTCTAATATTCTTCACAGCACACAACACACAGATTGACATTACCACAACCACACAAAGAGGTTTTAAGTTTCAATATGTATTTTCATATTCCACGTAGAATTTCGAAATTCGAAACCGGTTATAACTTTAACATATACACAATTTCAAACAAGGATTTCCCTTTCAAGTTTCAAATAATGACTTCTGAGTAAGTAACTGAGCTTATCTCCCAGCTTAATATTTGGCGTTGGCTTTTGCCTGCCTTTTGATACACTAGAGCTTTAGATTTTGAGATGCATTAACTCGCGATGTTGTACGTTGTATGTATAGTCTTTCATCGCATTTATCACTACAATTAATGGCCCATGCATTCTTCTTAACTTCCAGTACAATCCGGATAAATTCGAGCCGTAAAATGTAACAAACAAAGTAACAATCTCATGTCACATAAAATTCCACAGATATCTGTAGTGCAGAAGCTTCCATGTACACTCCGCAGCCCTGAGGAGGGAAGCGAAAGACTGAAACTAAAGTCACTGTGGGTTATGGATAAAGCCATTATCACTCAAAAAGATGAGGATATTAAGGCTGATGACAACGACGATGAGGAAAGGCTGGAGGGTTCTTTCACCCTCTTATTTATTGAATTTATAAATGCTTTCTTACTCCAACTGCTTCCCCACAACAAAAGATAAGTTCAACTTAAGTCTCTTCCAAACCCATTTTAAATCCGTGAGATTTGGAATTTACTTTCAGACTTGCTTAAGTTGTACACGTTCACTCGCCTTCTCTTCGTAAGTATGAAAGTCTGAAGAAAATCCACAGGGTTGTCTAATCACCATGAACTTCAAACTTCAAACGGTTCAGTCTGATGTTCAGGCCACAAGCTACACACTCACACAGTCAATAATAGGGTGGTTAGGAATCATGTCATATCAGTAAAAGCCAGCTTTCCTATTCCTTTCGATTCATGACTTTTTACGATATCGAAACTTATTTCCTATTCTCTCTCAGTTTTCAGCTTAGAAATCGAAAACTCTGGAACAAATTGCTTGTACTAAGATACACACACTTACAATATGTAATATCCTTTATATCCCCCATACACACACACACACTGTTTAATGCAATTAACCAACTGCTATCAAAAACTATTTACAAGTTTCTTATAGATGTATGCAGGCAGGCTAATATTATCATCGTGTGTAATATCTGTTTCGGATGCATAAGAGATTAATGTGATGCATACGAAGCATTCTTTACAGCACTCTCGCAGTTCACAGGAAGGGTTCAAATAATTACAGTCCTTTAGTGGCATAATTGACCTTTTAAGATCCATTTTCCCTCATAAATAAAGAGGAACAGGAAGATTTAATGGGATTCATGCCCACCTACATGGATTTAATTGCAATAAGTATGTGGCCCGATGATCCTCTTTCCAGAAATGAGCTAACAAATCATTCAATGGGGTTGGGAGTTTTCGGGTTGTGTGAAAAATTTTGGAGATTGCTCAAACTTCAGTTTTCCAAGAGGTTCCACGAGAATTCTTCAATTTTATTGTCTTGAAATAAAACACGATTTGCATTAATAATCCAACTGTTATCATCACGAAACAGCTTCAAATCTTGACTCTATAAAATAATTTAAATGTTACGAAAAATCATTAAAATCATCACCGTCAAACAAATTTTTAACAATTAAATCAAACTCCGACTACTTGAGAGCTGCAAAAAAGTACAAAGCGATCTCTAGTGAATAGCCAAGACAGAAGATGAATTAAACTAAGCCATTGATAAAACGAGGATTAATGTCAATCACGCAGACAACAATCTTCCTCCACGTTTGATTAATATTTTACACCTTTATTGTCAACCCCAGGTCCATTGTACGTAGGCAGAGAGGAATTGAGAGGCATGCAAGCACATTATTTGACATTTCTTTTGATGAAATCTCCACTTCAGTTCATCCCAATGCCACACAATGCAGGGAGACCTGAAAGCCTGAAAGGGTGGAGGATGTGAAAAAGTCTTCACAAAGTCCATCTGCCTGGATTACAAAGATTTCAATGCTCCAATCTGATGGAGAGAGACCAATTCAGGTTTCGAACGATCATTCGGACTGTGTCAACTGTCAAAGTATCAGATTCCTCGACTCTTCTCTCTCTCCTCGTGTGCTTTGAATTATCCCTGCTTTGTTAGAATCAATAAAGTCTACTGTTGTGGATTTGTTAAAGATTGATTACTCTTTATCCCACAAAAACCTCTTTATTAAGAGATTCCTGATCAAGAGATTTATTATGTCCATTTTGTTCGTGTAATCTTTATCATCTGCTCTCCACAGAATGCAGGAATTATTATCACATACACAGAAAGTTTACTTGCATACTAAAGTGAATTTTGTTTTTTTCAAAACATATTTACGAATTAGTTGAAGTCCTTTCCGGGGATTTTGTGCTTATGTAATAACTAAACTTTACATTAGATATCGCGTTTCGCACCTAGCGAGGAATTTCAGCTATCATTCAAGTGTAAAGCAAGTGGCAGGTCAAAGTTGACCCACAGTTCGTTACAATTACTTCAAACCCTAAAAAACTACAAATGTTTTAAGTAAAAGTTTTCAAAGTTCTGGGTGATTTTTCATAATAAAAGCATTTTAGTAAATGTGTAACAAATGAGAGTATGACACGTCATAAGGCTATCAAGGAAGAGAATTTCACGTGCAAAAAGTGCCTTCCCTCAACAACAAATCTTTCTTTCTGTGTCGTTCATCATCAAATTTTGACACTCCGGTCCGCCCAACTACTCCATTCTTTTTGTACACACCGAACTCTAATTTCTCAGCCTCGATTTCCTTGTTCTCTGCTCTACTTTTCCTTTCACATTGCAATCACCATTCTCCACCTTTCGATACTTCCCCCATTGTACTCACAAATTCAGAATTTTAACTGAAGAAACCTAAAAAACACTTTCAACTTCAAAAAAAGAAATCCACCCACCAGCAACCTACCCTCCCACCACCCAAGAGAATAGTTATCATCTCCTCATTTTAAGACGACGAAGGGGAGACAGGGACAAACTACAAAAGTACACACACACCTACAAAATACAAATACCCAAACAGATGAAAGCCCACAGGGCAAGGGGAACTTTTACTTACTTTCCCCGTCCACCGTTTCCTCATAAATCTGATTTCGTTTGACTCACTGACCATTGTTTGAATAAACATGAAAATTGGGAATTGAAATCGAATCTTCTCGCCTCGTGCTTTCTCCCTTGAAATGAATTCAGTTTCATTCCACCACACGAAGGAGTTTAGTAAGCAAACACACACACAAATACTCTGGGTGCATTGTCATCCTGTGTGCAGATTCAGATGAGAGACAAACTGAATAAGTTCTTCTGGTGTGTGTGTGTGTGTACCAATTCATCCCATAAGTTATACTTCCTTTCTTCCGTCTGATCAAACAATCTTTTTCATCCTTGGGTATTATATTACATCACACGCTACGGTTTACTTGGCCACATCTGTTATTCCTCCATCCACCTTCCTTCCTTCCTTCCACTTCCACCTAAAAGTAAATTCCCTATTTGATGAGATTGATCTCCCAGGGCTCATTCCACTAACTTTCCCTTTCACAAAGTCTCTCTCTGTATACCTACACTACACACAGTTCCATTATACTTAAACTTTACCTATTTCATTCCTCTAAGAAAGAACCACACGAAGGCCTACAAGTGCAGATTGAAGGTGGGGGAATAGTTTCTTAGGGTAAGAAGAAGAACTACTTGTACACAAACATATCTCTGACAGATTACTAAATGCTCCATAAATGAACAACTGCTCTCCATTCTCCACAAGCAGAAGAAGAAAGAATGAGTCTCCATCTCATTCCATATTTCACCTCAAGCTCTCTTCCCACAAGTAGATTCAATAACACTTTACACCTGCCTCACAAACTTGTTAAAATGCAAATGCTCTTCGGGTAAACTCAATCTAATTTCTTATGTCAGTGATATTAACCATCGAACTTGAATGTTACGATGTACAAATGGTTTTATGCACATTCTCCACCCACCTGCACATATGCTGCCTGACTGCCTCTCTGTGTTGTTACACAAACATAAAATTCCACCAGAAATCGTTACACAAGTGAAAATATAAATAGACATGATTTTCTAGAAACCCATATATATAGGAAATTTCTGATAAAATTCCAACTTTCCAACTGCCTTTCTCTCTATTTTCTTCCGGTCTGTTTCCACTTTGAACTATTTACTATTGATATCCGCATTGGATTACGAACAAGTAGAAGTTTTGTTTGATCCACATAAAGCATCAATGTTTCCGCTATGCAGTTCCGTGTATCAGTTCATACATTTTATTATATAAGTTCTCTTCTAAATTCACGCAGCGTTGCTTTCTCCGAATCTCCTATGCCTACGAGTGCCCTGCATCACAACATATAATAACAAAAATATTGATGAGTTACAAGAATTTCTCATGAATTTTAAATCGCTTCCACACACAGACAGAAGCAGAAAATGGAGCAAAGCCTTCTAGCGTTCATGCAAGACGTTATTTCCGCCTCACAAGATTTCATTTTACAGATCAAAAACCCTCTCTAAAAATTCCCATTATTGTGTTTTCACAGTGGAAACAAATGAAAACTAATCTCAGAAATATACCGTAGGCATTTCAGACGTAAAGGGTATCTCGGAAGCTTCTCTCTCTCTCTCTCTCTTTAAATTACACCAAATAATATCGTTGCTTCATAATCCTAGCAAGACACACACACACAACTCGATACACTAACACACATCCAACATCAACAACGATACCATCTCTCTCCTCTCTTCTGATCCAATTAAGAAATCAGATTGAGCTGTGGTCCCTACATTCATCTCTCTCTCTCTCTCTCTCGTCTAGCTGTTCATTTCTACTTAAACCCAAGAAGAATCCTCCATCCTCTCCAAAGTTGTAGCAACTTCACCGCGCATATAATTTCAGTAAGTAAAAGGCAGGCTCACAAGGAAGACTGAGCATTTTCATTTTCCCTTCGGGTTAAATTTTCCGGTTTTTTCTCCACTCAACTCAACCTTATGAAACCCAATTGAAATGAACGGACTGTAATGAATGATGATTCAGATGGGTGCTTTTATTTATGCAAATCAACCCGCACACCCTTTCCCCATATTTACTATTTACCCATGCTCAATTATAACGGAGGAGAGAGAGGAGAGAGAAGAGTTTTGTATTAAGAGCAGTTATGTAAATTGAGAGCAATTACTCATCCTCACTCCAGAACCATTGTATACACATTCACATTCAAAAAGAATACAAAATTAGATTAGACTTAAAAGGGCGCACACACAGAGATCTATTATTTAATCAAAGTTATTATTATTTACTGAAAAAAATCTTGAGAAATCCAGAGCTGCTCTCTCTCTCTCTCTCTCTCTCTCTCGTGGTAATTGCATTCACATTTTTATTTCTCTTCCTTTGAGTCTAAATTAATTTGCATTTACATCCTGTTATTAACAACTTTCTGTGTAATTTAGAATGTCTATTCACCAGAGGCTCACTCACACTAAAACTAAAAGTAACAGTACTGATAAACGCACCCGATATAAAAGCTCTTTCTTACACAAGCCCAGTTTACTTTATACGCTTGAATTCGTTAGTGACTAAAGGATTTTTTGTACAAAAAACTAATAACAGTTGAATAGAAAAGGTGATACCCAGCGTACATATTAATACAATACAGAGTAATTTACTAACACTAAATAATTCACTTGTATCCTCGTCAGAGTGAAAGGGGTTTTCATCACTTGTCATCACTAAGACTGGGGATATAATTCACCCGAGAAATCTCAGATTGAGGGTGACTCTCTGCACTCCACTGACTTTAATACACAGAGCAGAAGAGCCTCGTGAAAGTGCGAATTACTCGAGATTCGAGATGAGAGGGGCATCCTCATGAAAAGATGAGTGTTTAAACGTCAAAATGACAACAACTCGGATGAAGTTGAGTGATAAGACGATGCGATGATGACCCAAGTGCATCCACCGTGCTAAAACAGTAAACAAGGTTTTGCTCGGATAGAATGGAAGAAGGGAAAGGGAGCAGAGAAGTCATTGTGGATCAAAGATGACATAAATTTCCACATGAAAGATCACACAAGGAGAGATATTCCATCTCAAATGGATTTCAAACATTATCATCCCATCGTGATTTCGTTTTCTCTCTCTCAGCGAAATAATAACATGAAATATATCTACCTCCTCCCTCTGAGCTGTGTAAGTAAGTATAGGTGAGTAATATGTGACTCAGTGTGTGTGTGTGTATGTTTGTTTTATATGACAATCCTTGTGTGTGAAGTTGTTCCAAGAACTCTTCTTGTGTCCTACGTTGAATGTTTGACGGCTTTGCTGACAACACACCAAAAGGAAATGGAATGACGAGAAGTTGATGATGGTGAAAGAAGTCGCTGTGAAAGTCAGAGGAAATTCAGTTTGACGTCAAGCATAATTCATCTTTGTTGGTGAACATTGCGAACCACAGCGCTTTCACTGAGGAAATTAACTTGTTACTATCTTCCTCTTTTGTATTCAGGATGAAATATGAAAGTACGACAATTCTAAGAAATGATGACGACCTGTGGATTTATGAGAAATATCAAATATCACCGAGTTCCATTAAAATTGTTGCGCTTTTCGCTAATTTAGTATTTTTATTTTGAATTCATAAACTAATTTCCATTTTACGCGTTTAATTGTCACTCCATAAACAGAATTTAAATTGTTTTAAAATTTATATTTGTAGAAGATGCATCTCGACTTGCATAGCGTGTAAAATTCTTAGCATTCAACTGGAAGAGAACAAAATTATTAGTTTCCGTTTCACACAAAAATCAAATTACTCCCAAGTTTCTACCGAAATAAGTTAATAACTCACGCAAATTAAACATATCCTTTGCTTTGGCATAAGGCAGATAGTCAGTAGGAAAGTGACATCCCGTGTTGCAGCATTTTGTGTCAATGAATTCGGAGACAGCAGCGGAGAACTCCCGTTTCTTCGGTTCACTCAGACGTCTCCATCGCTCGATGGGCTCGTCTATTTCACTTCCACCGTAATTCAAAGGGTCTACCAACAATTCTATCTGTGCGAAGTCCAACTCTTCATAAAACTTTGACTTGTGATTTGCTGGTGGAGCTAAATTGAACATTGTTTGCCACGGATAGACTTGTCCATCATTTCCACGAGAATTTTTAACTGGCAGCTGGTTCTGATTGTTCGGTTTCTTTATCCAATTATTCGACAGCTCGTTGTTTCCAGGTTCCATCCCAAATCCGTTGAGTTTATAGTACCAAGATCCTGTATTAAACGATTTTTTAAAATGTCCCCTTATTTTATCTCTATAGTTTATCAATACAATTTAAAGTACCATCTTGGTTGATTTCTCTCTTTCTATTAGCAGATGCACTGTAAGGACACAACTCTACGAATTTTCGCAATACTTCGGACACCATTTCAGGATCACATCGTCCCTTATTGTTGTTGAATTTGCAGTTGCACTGTGTCACGAACAAAATTACAATTAACTCTGTCCACGTCATTTTAAAGTTCCTTCAAAGTTTTAAAGTAAAAAGCTTTCTCTGGCTGAAATGCCTTTTCCCAGTGTCAACCATCAGTGCTGGAGAACAAAAATGATCCAGTTACACTTCAGACTCTTAACTAAAGATAAATTATGGAGAACAGTGACTTTTATCCACAATCTCTCTTCGTGCTTTGGCAAGAGAAAGTGATCTGGATAAAAGAAAAAAAAACAAACAAATTCCTGTCTTCCAAATCCTTTGAATACCTCTTCCATTACATAGCTGCAATAATAGTATAGAAACTGAAAGTAAAAAATATTATTTGGCAAGCATTGTTTTGAAGCAGTGAAGCATTTTAATAGTTCTACGCTAAAAAATTTGGAATAATATTTATCGCACGAGTTTAAAATTACTTGACCTTCAGTCCTTCACCTTTTAGCATTCTCGTCATTATCATTATACGCATTCGGTTCATTCTCAAATTCTCATCTGAACTCAGTAAATATTTTACTATTATTCACACAATGCAGTCATTGTTACCAGTATAAAAATATGCCATGAATTTATGTCTAATGAGACTTATGAGACAAACACTTTTGTTATTACATTTTTTGACAATCAACTGCAATAAACTGAAACGAATTATGAATGGAATGTTCTCAATACTTAAAACAAAAGTGTACTCACTCTCTGACACTTCTAATCTACACTTCCCCAAGGTACTAATTTAAAATCCCCAAAATTGTAATTTTACACAAAACTCCAAACTCCAAACTCTCCAGTCTCTCCAGTCTCTCCAGTCTCAACCCTTTTACACTTCATGTCTTTACGAGAGAGAGCTGTGTGTAATTGTAGACCGTAGTAACTCATACTGGAAGGGTTTATTTCTCTCTGCTCCACCGGTCTTGCACATTAGCCAAGTGGTTATTAAGAGTTCAGTCCAGGTGAGAAAATTTCCACTTCGACCGACAAATGAATCCATAGCACGGCAGACGGCTATCAACATCAAGTGCGTTCACTCTCACTCTCTCAGAGAGTGTAACTTAAAAGGAAATATTAAGGCGTAACTTCCACCACCAAAATGAGAATGTGCAACGTTCCTTCTCTTACCTCCAATCTCAAGATAAGAATTATATACCAATTCCCATACACTTCATCATCAACCCAAGTAAATCCATATCGTGCTTCTACCGTTCTACGATGACGACCTTAAAGATCGTTCGAAAGCCTGGAAGGAAATGCTAAATGTCAATCTACAATAAGTTATGACATGTAAAGGAAAAATGCTACTAATTTAAGTTTCTCTCGACTATCGACTCCGTCAATATCTTTACGACTACCTCAGACATCGCTGAACAAGATTTAACCGATAGAAAAATGAAATATCTTTCCATCTGTCTATATACTCTATATACCCCGTAGCTGTGTTGAGCGTCATAATTTTACACTCGAGCAATTTCATTCCACATGATTTTTATTGTTTTCCACAAGCAACGACTAAAGCAATTCATGCATACCGAGTTATATTACAAGTAGGCTGATGATTTTCGCTCATTCACACAAAACAATTTGCGCCTAAGCATTCAAGACTCTCTCATAAAGCCTCTGGTGTTCCTTCCTATTCACTAATGGAAATTTTTGATGTTGTCAGCTTTTCTAGGATGGAAACTGGTCGTCTATCACAAGTTATTTTTGACAGACAGGTATCCGCCTACTCTTTGCACTTTCATACAATTAATGACTCACACCTTCATACACGAATAAATGTGTTATTACCTTAGAATACTTTTCACACTGATACACCTTATAATATTATATTCACTCATCGGCTCGTGTATTTCCACATATCTCTCCGTTATTATCTACACAACACAGGAACACAACAAGCAAACTAATTTCTTGATCAACACTTTCCTTATTCACACTCCGTGCTGCTAGTGAGTGATGAGTAGAACCCAAATGAACAAAGAATTCTCTCAAAGCCTAAGGGAAATGTCCATCAGTAAAGAATTGCAATTAGCTTGTGATAATAGGATACACAAAATTACACCGAATAGTTCTATTTTTCATGCCAGGCATTCGTTGATTATGATTACCAAGTCCAACACATGCAAAACATTTTTTTCACTCTGAGCTGAACTCAACAATTCCCATATTTCCTTTCCATAACTAAAGCCAAAGCAATTGATGATGCGGCAACGCTAAATCAACCTCACAATTCAAAACCTTCCTTCCAACTCAACTTAAACTTTGTACTTGTAGTTTAAACGGAGAAACTTTGGAAGTACTTTGTGATGAATCAGTCCCCATCTTTCCCATTCATCCAAATTTCCGAACCTTAAGGACTACCCACGTAACCTTACAAAACTGCACACAACTCCCGGATCTTTTGTACCGTCACGTAATACATAGCCCTCGGGGAAATAGACTGGGCTTTCCTATTCCCAATTTATGCATGAGAATTTATTTCCATGAATTCTTAATACTCCTCAATACGATGGTTTCGTGTGGTGACAAATTGTCCCACTCCTCAAACCACTCAATCTCCTCCTCGCCACCTCTCCTTGTTGACAACTTGTCACCCACACTGTCATTTCATTTGACACCAGCACCAAAGAAACTTTCGCTCTTCTCAGTCCATCCATCCTTCCTATTTATTCCTCACCCACAACCAGTCTCATTCACTTTCCCTGCAAATCTTTTATCGCTTTATAAACGGCCCAATTCCTTCCAAACCACTTCACATATTTCATACGAAACACCTCTTCTCCCCATACACAATTTCTTGGACTTCATGTCACCGGAAAAAAATTCATATAATATTTCACCTTCAACTCGTAAAAACTCATACAAATAAATTCCATTCCCACATGAATTCACTTTAAATTCAAAGTTCCACTTGAAGTATCTCATTCCATAGATTCCATATTAAACACGCATAACCCATTACGCTTCAAGTTGTCACCACAGTTGTGTGTGGAATTAATCTTTCTCTCTTCACACGTAGAAATAAAGTTCATTACCACACCCATCTCACATTTAGGCACACACACACACACATACACACATAGTTGATTGTTATAAGTACAAGGTTTAGCTATTAGTCTCAAGAAATAATTGATAATGGAAACACACATTAAGATCCCTTATTTCCATTCCCACTAAAAGTCATTGTCAGTTAGGCTGTCAAATTAAATTGATCTCCGCACACACTCCATGCCATTCCGATAAAACATTGAAATGTCATTGCATAAGTAAAACAACAGGTTCCAATGGTTCTCCTGTCCTTCGCTCAACTCCTCTCTCTTCGTGGAATGAATGAGGAAGCAGTGAAAGTTATTGTAGCATTTGCTATTAATATGCAAATGAAGGGTTGACACAAACCCAAACGTAGCGTGCTTTTGCACTCACAAACACCCAGAGATTCACTTTTAACCAGTTGAAAATGTCTGGATGTGGTCGTGCAGAAGTATTTAATGATTTAAGAAGCATTTACACAGCCTCCCAAACTAAACACACTGCACATTACGACATTACAGTGTGGTGGAGACATTTATCTGTCGTGATGAATTAATTCAAACTCCAGTCCAAATGGAGAATGGAAATCTCATGAGTTGATGAAACAAATTATGTCCCTTTTGGACAATGTGTCATGCTCTAATGGACTTGACTCCACTCACAGTCACAGTGCACATTTACTATGTGTGTGTGTGTGTGTGTGTGTGTGTGTGTGTGTATGTGTGTGGTGTTAAAGTGACAATTAAACACGCAGATTGACAACATGCATGAAATATCCATTTGTTTTACTACACGTGAATTTGTTACTGCTACTGTCAGCCCTTATGCATAATTTGTTGTTTCCTTTTCACTCAAATTTAGACTGATTGAAAGCTTTTTAAAACTGGTAACATTTTATACTAACTGAACAAACACAACTTATGTCGATTTTCCACTTCATCATAACGAAGATCCTATATTTAGAAATTCCAAAATTTCCAACTAAAATCCTTCTGCAAAATT
>JAQGAD010000405.1:0-40447 GCA_034696625.1 Isotomurus palustris | reverse complement strand
AGGAGGAGGATATTGACAGAGAAAGAACTCGTTTAACTTGATTGCATAGCAAAACAGTGATAATTTCCTTTGCTGTTTATTTCAGTGAAAGAATAAAATAATTTTACCTTTTAAGAAAGGCGGATGGATTCATTATGAATTCAAAACATGGGGAAATCTCATTGAGTTAAATAAGCTTTTGTACTTGAGTGGGTTTGATGAGAAGAAACATATTATGGAGACGAAATCAAAGCTCTGATGAAAAGGAGGAAATCGGAGTTAAGTACGAGATGGGAATGTAGAGTATGGAGTATTAACGAGAGTTGATGGGTTAAGCTGAGATGTCATATATAAGTCTGACACTTGTCACCATCCTATCAAGGAGGAATGAAGAAAACCGGAAGTAAAGAAGAAGAAGGTTTTGATAGAATGAGGAGAGGCCTTGTAGGAGTACTAACTAACTATAAATTCGGAGAAGGGAAGCTTTCACAGAAGTTTCTCGTGAGCCTTGTAGATGTCAAAATGTAAAGAAAGAGAGGAGGTTAAGCTTCGAGTCGGACTGGAGAGAAGGTTGACTGAGGAATAATTGGGAGTTGGGAGTGAAAGAGACAAGCAATTTCCCCCATGGAGTCATCCTTGTGTGAACATGGATTGGGAAAATGGTCTTCTTTGACACTTGACAAACAAGTCTTATTGGGGATAGTAATAATAATAAGAGAAAGACTTGTAGCGAAGGAGAAATGTGACTCAGGCCACACCAACTCTTTCATCCGGCTCATGATACAACTAAACTAAGCACAGAGAATCCTCCAGACTTTCACCACCACCAGCACCAGCACCACGTTATTCCTATGCAGAACTACTCGCCCATACTGTACGTTTATCATGAGAGCTTTATGAAAGTGACGACTTCATGGGAATCTTCTTGGGGGTTATGTAATAAGTTATTCTCTCATGAAATGAATTCTAAGAACACGAGGAAGGATCTGTAAGACGAGCGTCACCCAATGCGAGTTTAGTAACGTACCCTTTCATTATTCCTTTGTTACCTTCTTTCCGTTTTGTATCGCATGTCAAGTATAAAGTTTATGGTTGTGTCAGAGAAATCTTAGAATCAGGCTGCAACTCTCTGGAAGTTTCAGTTGAGGGCAACTTTCTCCTCTGAAGTTTGTTGAGCCATCTGCTATCTCTGTCATCAGAGATATTAGTGTGGTGGTGTCTTAAACAAATGAGGCAAGTTTTGGCTTATTGTGCCATTCATCTCTCAGAAGGATTAGGAGATTTAAGGTGAGACTCTGAATAATCTGCAGCCCCTTCCTTCTGCTGCTGCTGCTGCTCCTTCTTCTTCATGAGAATTCTAACAGACATACAAACTATTAAAGCAACTCTGACACTTTGTCTTGTGTCTTCTTATGATAAATCATCGTTTCTTCACACGTATGAACATCTCTCTCAGCCGAGAAAGATAAGACATGAAATGCCTTAGCAAGCTTAAGGCTTCATCATTAATTTGATGTGTGATAATCTCTCACTCTCATTAATATTAGGAGTTTCATGCGAGTCCCCGAAATTCATTCTTATCGTGACAGAACAGAAGATATCAAATGATTTTGTTATATTCTTCCCACTCATTTTCACTGATACGTTTCTGGTCCTCAGCAACCTCAACCCTTTGCACCTTCACTTCCTGTTATCTAAACTTTCTCGTTATGTAAATAACACGAGAGGGGGGCTTGCATAAAGGCTGAGTCAGGAATTGGCGGAACTTGGAATATGATAACATCACGGTAATCAGAGTTTGCATGAGAAATGATAAATATAACGAAATGAGTGTGATGTAAGGGGCTTGAGTGTTTGCACAAGATTGGTATCACAAATCGAAGCATGCATGCATATTTTAGGACTGATAAAGTTTTTAAGCGAATGAATAAGTTATCGATGTGCATGTGGGGTTGTATATCGTCGGAGAGTATCATGAACTTAGCGCATGCACTGCAGAAGAAGTCAGTGGACTATAGACTTTCTGTTTGAACATAGATGAAAAATGTCTTGAAGAACTATTTCTGAACTTTCCCTTATCAGTTGGAGGATAAACTGATAAAGATGATATTACATCAACCATAAAACATCATGTGTGTGAGTGTGTGTTCAAATAAAAACCTCATTGATTTCTCACACATGCATTCTTCTTCATCTCTAAGATCATCGGACATCGCGGAGGACGCTGATGTGAGGCCGTACAAAGTTTGAAATGTATTAGGAGGTATACATGAAAGAGATTCGTTTGATCTCGACTGTCTGATGTATTCTCCTGTTTGTGAGAATGAACTAAGTTGCTTATCACGACCACCACTGCTTCTTACAAGTGATAAAAAATGAAACTGCGACCATTTGAACTCAGTCAACTTTCCCTGTTTATTTTACTAAAAGCTTTGGACTCACTTTTTCTTTTTGTGTTTGTTACGTAAGAACTCTGAGTGGCTGGTTTTGGCCAGAGAGACTGCATGAGAGTCAAATAAATTAAGGAAGAAATCCGCTATAAAGTGCAATGTCAAAATGTAGGAGGGTGAGTGCGAGAGATGAGTTAAATAGCATTAATAGCTGGTAAAGTTGACAATGAGCGATAAAGTTGCGATGAGGAGATCTCAGGGAAGATAGACCACTAAATATGGGCTTGTAAAGAGGAAAGAGCGACAACTTGGATGTAGCTTGTGTCACTTTAATGCTTGCTCGGTTGATGTCCATAATGATTAGGAGATTGAAATGAGAGAGAGAGAGAGTGTGTGTGTGTGTGAGTGTAAGCAGGGAGAGAGATGTGGAGGCTCATTTCACATGATTCTTTCATTATTGTGACCTTATATGTAGTAATGTCCCAGCATGAGATTTTTAAATGGTTGTAAGTACGCTTTTCTTGGAGTTTCGTCGCGACTTTTCTGTGTGTAATACTCTTTGTGTGCATCAAGATAAGGAACAGTACATTGGGAGTTTGTGTCCACAGAAATTGAAAACTGATAGAAGGTTGATGATAAGCGGGAGACTATCAAGCTATCAGGCATCCTGCAAGCGCACGTTTTAATTCCGTGAAATTAGAGTGATCGGCTCTAATAGTGAGGGTTTAGCAGGGAGCATTACACGAGGCTGGTGGTGATATGAGGGTGAGATAAGCCATCAGTCGCAATGTCATACTCCCTAATGCAGTTAGCGTATCTGTTACTCTACACTTACACTTGCTTGCCTGCAGAGAGTTGCGAGGAGGATGCAGGTAATGCGAGATAGGACATCATTCGAATGAAAAATCACTCTTCGAATTAAGTCAATCTTGGGTGCAAGCAATACTGCGTGTGTGTGAGTATAACCCTTTTGTGCAATACTCCCTTTCTAGAATCGAGAGAGCTGAGCTGTGTGTGTGTGTGTGTGTGTATTTGTTTAGATGGAGATAAGTCTCTGCTTTAGTAGAGAGAAGGGTTGGTGGAGAGTCCTCCTCCATTGCCTTCGTGTTAGGTAGAGATGTGTGGCTCCTCGCAGGAACCTTATCACACTGATCCGGGTAACTTTGATAAGATCGCATTCAAAGCAACCCTTTTCCATCGTCGGTTTCACAGCGATGGTGGACTCACATGAGGCAGAATGACTGAGGATATGTGACCTCCTCAAAACCCGGTGCCACCAGCATTATTTCCTATACAACTTACCAAACCAAATTCAGCCTTTTTCAATTGAATTTCCAATCTCTTTTCGAAACTCCCAATACAGTGAGCGTCGTCAATCTTTTTAGCTCATCTAAAAAACTCCCCAAGCATTATGTCGGTGACAGCTCACACCTCACCAAACAGAGGTGAATATAAGCCGTATCTCCACGAAGATTCTTACTCTACTTTTTGACTTTTGCTGGCACAATATCGTCTCTCCTCGTTGCTGTACTATTATTCAATCTTCCTCATTCACGTATTGTCTGGGGCCTTTTACAACTTCTTTTGTGTCAATCTATCTCTCTCCTTCTTCTCCCAGTCTATCTAAATCATACGACCAGAGTAACGAAATTCTTAGGAAGTCCTCGACACGATGTACCAATGGGACTTCCTTCCAATCTTCTCCTTGTGTATGCATTTCTTCATGCATCCGTTAATGTGTTTTACTTGACGTCAATCTAGGCCCTCTCCTTCATCGTTGGATACAACTTATCTCAGTCTCCAATCTTACAAAAATGTGAGGTGGTGCTGTGTTCCTATCTTCCTGGATGGAAAAAGAAACTTTTCTTTCTGTCTGCTTCATATTATACAAAACTGCCTTTATGGGGATGAAGCTTGTCTATACCAGACAGCACTACTGCATTATTGTTATGAAGTAACTCATCACTTGCGGTGGGATTTGGATCATAGGTGTGCAATATTCTGGAGGAAGAAGAACGAACGCATATCAAGATCTAAACATCTAAATTGATTTTCTATTCTTATTTCACTTCACTTCGTATACAGGAGAGTGCAGACACACTGAGGACTGCTGGTGTTGCTGTGATTTGATGGAATTGTCGAGATTAGCTCGTCTTCCCTTCTTCTGCTACCGGATTCAAGTCAATCAATCCTTTTTTTAAACAGGATGCATTGATACATTAGACCATCATGATCAAAGCTGACTGAAGGAAAGTCTATTTCCAATTTCGATTTATAAATAAGAGATACAAAATTCCAGTTTGTGTTTTTATGCCATTTCTTTTTCGTGGGGTATTATAACAGACGCAGTATTAATATTCTGTCTACTTCTGTAGCATTGCTACAAAAATGGTATCTGAGTAAAATATCTGTTGATTTTGGTCCCTGTCCCTTTCCAGACGTATCATAGTTTAGAGTTTTGAGTTGATTCTTGACTTTCCTGGGGAAGAAGAAAGAAAGTACAGGAGGGCATTTAATTAAAAATAAGTTTTTTCGCTAAGACTATAGAGATAGGAGAGTGGTTGGGGTGAAAAACAGAAGACTTTATTTCTCGGCACATGGGAGTCAAAAAGCAAAGATAATGTCAGAAATGTTCATTTCCTGCCTTCAAGAGAAAGAGGAATTTGCAGAGACAAGGCATGGCTAGCAGATAGACGGTGTGTGAATTTTTCATATTGTTTTTGAGATGCTCAAAAATGAAAAGTCAAAATTCAAAAGCATTGGGAAATGTGGTTTTTCATGTTATCTGCTTAAATTAAAGTCAGTGTGGGAGAGAAGGGAGATTAGTTGCAGTGAGTATAACGTGCAGTAACTTTGAAAGATTTATTTTGACGTGGAGTTATCTAAATTTGTAGTGATACTAGCGTCCCTTGCTTGCCTGCGTGTTCAGTGTTCCATTACTATTATATAAATTCACCTACTGCCTACACTGCCTACTCTAATATAGATGTAAGTGTGTGTGTGGTAAAGAAAAGTGTAGGTCCTACTTAAAATGCCGTCCATCGACCTGAATGTTAATTTTTGTGAGTTGAAGTGGCTTCAGAGAAGCGCATAGTAAAGACTATTGCTTAAGGTGATTGGGTGAAAGTTTTCTCAGAAATTGGACTCTTAGACCAAAACAAAAAGTAACGGGACTGCTCTGCTTCACTCACATATTCATACAAACACATGCCTCGTTTTGAGATTCATTCAAATTCATTCCACCATTTCAACTTCATGCGTATCATTCCGCTGTATCGCAGTCTCGATCTACTTCATTTCTTGGAATATTTCAGATTCTGTGTAGCTTTAACATGAACAGATGAATGTAAAAAGTAGATTCATCATTCCCTGTATAAGCAATTACGCAATCAGTCGTGTACGCTTTTTGGCTGCATTGATTGACACAGAAGATTCCCGTTCTTCTTCTGAATTCCCACTGTGTGCAATCAAGAAGCAATTAATGGAGGAGAAGAATGTTCACAGGAAACTTTTTGTAGCAGACAAGGGGGTGCGCGCATACATATCTTTCGAGGACATTATGTAAATTTCTAAAATCTCATGTCAAGTGAAAGGCCAAAAGAGTGAATTTTTCGGAAAGATAAACCCCAAAGAAAGTATAGTGATGAGAGGGTGAGTTCGTTTTTTCTCGGGTTGGAAGAAGTTGGACGGTAGAGATATGTCATTCATCTGGAAGGTTTAAGGAAATTGCCTCACCTTATTAGCAAATGACACTCGGAAGTTAAAAAAAGTTTGACAAAGATAAGGCGCTACCACACCAGCCTGTGTGCTGATCTCCTTGTCAGCAGATGAGAAAAAATGATGAAACCAACCATCTTCGTCGTGTGCTTTGGTGATAACTACTTCTGATGATGGAATAATTTAAAAATATCAAATGTCAACTTTTTCGTGTCACAAGGCGAAAGAAGCGAAAAATTGAAAGCCACAGAGACTATTTTTATACGAAGAACAGTTGGGCTTGGTGCGATAGCAGTCAGGGAGATCAATTAACTTCTCATCACTTTCTCTCATCATCACCACAGAGTAAAAACCGTGGCAGTCATATACGAACGCAGGCAGCACTCGCAGCAAAACCTTCTTCCCTTAGAAGTTCTTTTTTCCGGGCGGCTGTCTAAATTCCAATTCCTCCGATGTAAAAAGAACACCGGTATCTCAGACTCTACTCGTAAGTATTGCAAGTGGAGGGTAGTTCTACTAACGTATATTTAAAGTACTTCCAAGACGAATACATCCATGTTTAGTGAGTGCAATGAGGTCAAGGGTGTTTTAATTGTGTGACTTACACAATGAATGAATTGCATATGGAAATGTGGCTGGTGACGCAGGGGCATGATGAGCTGGATTTGCTGGATATACGGGGGATGATGTATTGGAAGAATTGGGGGTTATTTGTGTATGCATGTAGAAGTTGTGCTGCTTCTCCAGTGACAGACAGTGTCTCCCTATTCATGAGAGAGAGAGAGAGATGGTTTTGAGAGATGGAGGACAGACAGAAGTGAATTCAGTTTATGATGGCTTATAGACAACCCACCACACGCAACGACAGATCATTGTTGAAACAATAGGGAGAGAGATTAGGGCACATGATATTATTGTACGAAAGCGTATATGAGTATATAACGTGTTTATATTTTACTGTGCACAATTGTGGGAGAGAGATGGGATGAGATAGGCTAGGACTTTAGAAGTCTCTCTCTCTCTCGCTCTCTGAAGGGTTCCATATGGAGAAAGAAGTCTCGTGAAAGGAACAATGCAATAATGAAATGACGCTGATAATACGATGATGACGATCATCATCATTTGATAAGTGTGCATTATTAGATCCTTGTTAGGTGGACGGTGGGGGTCTTTTTCTGTGGTCTCATCACAATGACTGAAAGATTTCAATACGCAACCACCACCACCACTACCATCACCAACCACAGCTATTGCCATCAGCATCAAAAACTTAGCCATGTAAGGATTTTTCTCTGGTGGTCTCTGTTGTGTAGTCTTATCAAGAGTTACCAACCGACATGCTTATATTGAAAGTGTACTTACTCTGGCCTACTCAGATAGGCATGTGGAAAGCTGTCTCTAGTATTATTGACATGGTAAACGTCTTGTAAAAAATAAAGAATGTGCGAGAGATGCTAAAAGAATGTGTGTGTGTATATATATACACACTTACAAGAAAGTAACTTACCTTAGGCTTATGAATGTATTATTATTACTGGTCTCTGTATGGATTGGTGGATTAGCGAGCTTTCTAATATTCACTTCTGTGAATCGAGATAAACCTCTGAGAATACCTCTTTGCTGTAAGAAGTTCATTTTCTTCACACCACACTTGACTTCTTTGTAAGGGAAAGATCTTTCCCAGCTGTTGATATTTGGAGGCTTTGTTGGTGGTAGAAAATAAATTTGTGGAGTGGTGAAAGCACCCTCACATTATACTAAACTCATACTAAATCATACTCCATCTCCCATCAGCATCACATTATTGTGTCCTGAAGCTAATAATGCCTTTTTATATATTGGTCGTTCGTAAAACTTATCCATGTACAAAGTACAAGGATACTTTGGTGGTGGCTGTGTGTAGGGAAAGTTCTCACACAAGTGGGAATTGTTTGTCAGTCTATAGGGTGCTGAACGTATCAACCTTTGAGTGAAATACTTTCTTCACTGTGTGTGGTGTTCACTTTACCAACGACAATTCCACTTTGCTTCACTGCCCAATCACTATCGCACGCTCAATCCTTTCCTTGCCTCCAAAAAGCAATTCTTAAACTTAATTTTACTTGCTCAAAACTACCTTCACACTAAGCCATGACTTTGCATTACATAACCCGAGAAAAACGAAACCCATATGGTAGCAGCAAGTTAGCAAGTAAGCTTTCACTCTTGCTCGAGTCTGATAAGTCTCTCCTTATTTAGTTAAAAAGTTTACAAAGCTATTTCACATGATATACACCTTTCTATGGGATGTTGTGCATTTTGAGCCATTTTGGTTCTTTATCGTTTGGCACAACAAGTCTCTACCAACCGACTAGGTATAATACATTTTAAGTTGCTCTCAAGGAGAGGATTTACAAGAGGAGACATTGGGTAGCTAAATAAGGAACAAACAAAAGAAACTGGTGACTCTATAAATCATCAGGTGAATTAATTTATATAGATAGGTTACTTCTCAGCCAGGTACGTTACTTGACTAATAAGGAGTAGTTGAGGTAATTGGAGGATGAACTGTGTGGCAATGGAAGAACATTCGTATAATATGTGTGAATTAGGTGAATAGTCTGGTCTTATTGGTGAGAGGGATGAATGTGTTAAAGTTTTGTGTGTGTGTGGAATAAGTCTCCTACTGGTTTTTCTAGCGATATCTTTAGTGAAGATCTAGAAATCTAACATTACATTAGCGAAGTGTCATTTGCGAGGAGTGAGGGCCCAAGAATGGCGAGATTCGATAGTGTCAGTGTTCTGTGATGTATAGGCGTCTGATATGGCTCTCTCCTACTTATTCCTCGATATCTCTCCTTCCCCCAGAAATCTCTTAACTATTCTCGCTTAAGCTTATGTCCCAATTCATACATTTTGCCGATTTACGACCTCCTCTGATTCTTCTTAACTCGCCACTTTCAATACCAATGCAGCTACTAACTCACCCGCCACCACCGTACACTTCCTTCCTATCAACTGCTATTTAATACATCCATCCGCAACACAATCTCCTCAACCCTTCAACTTCTTAGAGACTTATGCAGAGCGTATCTGCGGCCTCCTACCCGTGGAGAAAGTGGAGAAAGTTCCAACCATGTAAGGCCCAACACAAAGGGAGAATGTTCCAATCTGATGTTCTGGTGTGATGATACCTTTGGGTGCGATTCTTCAACCTTTACCGTAGTTAGTTTTATTACCCTTCCACTTCCCTCATACTCACTAGCCTTTTAACTTTTTCACTTCTCTGTGCTTTCTTACACTCAGTTTATGAATGACACTGTGCCCTCTCTGCCTAACCCCGATGGCCTCAACTGAATCATAAAGCCCGGTCTACTCCAACTCTCCTCATAACAGTCTTGACTCTTGATACTCAAAGGCCATTTCAAATATGATAATAATAATAAGACACGTTGAATGGATTTGATGCGATTTCAAGTTCCGATGATAGACAGGAACTTTAATGCTGAGATGATGAAGGAGAGAGAGAAATTTATGGGAGCCTATTAATAATAAAAGTTGAGTCTTGTCAGTCTGTAGAGAAAGTAAATCGGTTCGGTCCTACGTCTCTTACTTCGCCAGAAATCATTTCTTCTCGTATCTTATTGCCTTTGTGTGCAATATAAAATGGAAATTCGAATCATTAAGTTGTTGAGATTAGCAGCCTCCTTGCTCTTTTGCTTGGAGGTGTGGGGAGAAAGTTTGGAATTCTGGTGGCTCTCCGCTCTCCCGCATCTAATTTTACTCCGGGCGATTTCCGTAAGTGTAAGAATCTACTTTTTATGATTGACTCGTGTGTATTATCTCGCCAAGATTTATTTAGAGGAGGATTTTCAAATTCCTCAGACTTGAGCGTGACAGCCGAGTCATAAACTTACATTTGAGAAAAACAGATCACGAAATCCATTCCAATGCAATAACTTGTGTAGTTTTAATGTTCAAAACAAGTCAGTTTTGCATTAGCGAATCTAAAAGTTTTGCAGTGTCTGAGAAGAAGCTTTAGCTTATCGATCTGTTTACAAAAGTGTGGTGCAAGTATCTGAGAGAAATAAGACATAACACGGAATTATCTATCTGTTACTAGTTGAAAACACAACCCACGAGTGTGGCTTGCACTGTCTAAACTGTATGGGGAGAGTAACTAATCTAACTGGAAAGATAGTGTAGGTTACTTTTCTAGTGGGAAGTAGCAGCAGTAGTCGGGAAGTAATCTGTGACTGCTGGGAGTGTTAGATGATGCATTAGTTATTATATCAGACATGCGGCTGCAGGAAGCAAGGTGTGAGCAAAAGTGTGTGTGAAGGAATATCTCAGTTTTCATGGATGGTTTCTGCGTTCGCGTCAGTGATGGTTAGTCTGTTTGAAACCACTTGATAAGGACTTGTAGACGCGGAGGTATTTGGGTAAGAATGCCCATCTAAATTATATGAGAGAGAGAGAGAGAGAGAGTCTGGATTGAAGAGGAAAATTAAACCAGTTAAAGGAAGAAATGTGTTGTTGATGCTCTTCTGTCTCTGGTTCTTATTCTTAGATAATGCGAAATCCAAAATAAGTTTTGGGATGCCTTAATGGCACGTCATTATCCTGCATAGTAATCAGCCTCTCTTCCTACATTTCCCTTTGACAGATAAAAATAATAAATCACCGATACTTCTACTTCTGTAGCAGTCGCGTATCTCTCCACAGACCTCTCTTTCTTTTGTACTTCTCTCTCTCTCTCGCCCATTCGTCTCGAAGAAACTATCCATCTAACTATTCTCATAAGACATTAGTTTTACATTGCTCAAGATATTCGTACTTCCTTCCTTTCCTCATTTCTCTCTTACGACCATCAAACTGAATCTCACTCTCTCTTCTCTTCTCTCTCGGTTACTTTATCAAATCATATTCGATTGCCCTGGACGAATTTTATTACTTGATCTTTGCTTGTCTCGAGCCTCGATGCCTTAGGCAGTCCAACACTTCGATCGAGTTTAATGTAGAGATGGAAAAAAGGAGAGAAAAGCTTTGTACTTGACAGTAAATTCTTATCCATCTATTTATGTATTCACTGCCAAGAAAGATGCACTTACAGCCATATATTTCAATCCGAGAGAGATAGCGAGTGACCAAATGCTCACACAGACTCCTTCGACTGGACAAGACTTGGAGTGTAAAATAAGTCTTCCTCACAGATTCTCACTCTCTCTCCTCCTGCTTGAAGTCCATGTCACAGTGAAGTATCATATTTATCAGACTACCACGATTCCTATCGTACAATCTATTATGCAGCCTAAATACATCGTCTCACAAGTAACTAGCAACTGCACCTACTTTTTATCAAGCAAGAAATATAACCATTCAGCTCTACTTGAGACAGTAATTGTACATACGACGATTGTACTTTTCAGCAGACTGCTACAAAATGATTAAATCAGTCACACAGCCAATGTATCAGCTGCTTAGCTGCGTACACGTAGCCCTGTCCTTTCTCTCCTTATCTCACCACCACATTAGGAATACTCGACTGGCAAGAGAAAAGTTTTGTCAGCTTTGAAATAATTGACTTGTATTCTGAAAAATTTGTCGACTAATCGTTTTATCGCATTATCATCACTTTTTTCTAGACGGAGAAGTTATAAATGATGCTAGCGAGTTGTTGTCGCTCTAATTGATAGATGATCATTGTACTATAAAGTCACTCAAGATTTCAAGGTGATGGTAATTGACCAGATTTATTTGAGAATGTGAAACTTGATCTTAGTATTTACCAAGTTTAGAGATGTTGTTCTCGTCTAATAGTTCGTGTGGAAGTGTGAAATGAATGAAAGAGATGAGGGTAAATTTGGAATGTGTAACTGAGAGGATACAAAGACAAGGGACCTCTGAGGTAATAACAGGAAGATAAACGATGTGAAGAACAGGGAGGGGTCTATTTCTAAATTAGACCGATGTTTACAGTTTAACGAAATCCTCAGTTACTCTCATCGTGAAGAGTTGATGAAATCAAACGAGCCATTTAGACTTATTACTCTACGCAACTTTTTACGAAGGGTCTTGAGATTGTTTGAAAGATAAGTTGGAGAAACGACGCTTACTATAAACGGTAACATTTTATTACGGCAAGTAGGGCAATTTGAGTAATTTCTTGGAATAAATCTTGGGTAATATTAGAGAATCATCGGAAAGTTTGGGTCTTTGGATATTTCCACACACGTCCTGGGTTTCACAGTGGAAGGGGATTGGAGGACAATGCAGAGGAGGTCTGAAGTGTGTGTACAATATTGAAGAAGGAAAGTGCAGGTTTTAATGTTCATGTTGCACGAAACGGGAAGATGTGAAGGAGCTCGCAAGAGTTCTGGAGCGTTATTATAGTGTTGGTGAATGGACGTAGTTCTCTAGCAAGTACTCAAGGGTTTGCTCAGACATCTTAGATGGGATCTGGAGATATGGTCCTCGGGAGAGATGCCCCAGACCCGATAAAGCCCTCACAGTTCTTACACAGCTGTCTCCTTCTTAGAATTAATGAAGATTCTTATCAAATATTCCATTCCAGATGAGTCTGATAAGAGGAAATCGCTCTTCTTCTTCCCTAAAACCTTCCAACAACCAACCATCAATAGATACGCGCATACAACATTTAAGCAATTCCCTGAAACTTTCTCGTAAGAAACTCAAACGGACCATTGCATCGCTACTCGCTCCTTGCCCTATCGCGTAGTCGTCGTCATTCTGTTTCTCAAAATAATCTCCACTCAATCTGAGCTTCCTTTTACTTCCCTTCCTTTTCTTGAGTGTTCTACCATCACTAAAGTTCGTTCCTATACTTTAGCATGGGCAGTTAGCTACCTTCCTCCTTCGATGGTTGCATCGTCTTCCATCAAATCAGAAGAGGCTTTTTATTGTCCTCTATACTTATCAAAAGCTTATTACTCCCTCTTATAAAAGAGGAAAGCTTTTGTTTCAGCTCACTATCTCAGCTCTCATCTAAAATCTGTACCGATTATGAATTTGTGAACGTGATGTATCGCTCAAGAAGTTCATTTCTGTTCGTAAGTCTGATGTGGATGATTTTATCTCAGCTTCCCATTACTTTGTACCTTTGCCTTGCTTTTATCAAATATCGCTTTGTTTCCTTGAAAGATCAGATTTGGTTCTGTTCTTCTTTTAAGCACATCCTTAGAATTACAGTCAAGAGAAGTGGTTGCAGCAGGTTGCGTAATATTTCTCGCATAATGAGCGAAGACGAAGAGCCAGCAATTCAAGGCACAAGGATGCAGCATGTGTGTGCAGTAGAGTTATTACAATAACTTATCTAAATGATTCGGAGAGTGAATAAAATTTATGTGACTAGTTTTCTCATTATCGCCACATATTCGTGTGTTATCAGTGGGCGAGATCGAGTTTATAAACGAAAGTCAAAGAAGGTGTATATTTTTAAGTTTGCTTAACCTTGAAAAGATTGGTGACTGAGAAGTGATGGTGGTAATAATAACCTGTCGTCCATTACGACCAGAAATGAACATAGAGATAGACGCTGATACAGATTGAAGACGGTTGAGTAGACGAAATCTAATCTAAATTAGAGTTCTTTGACAGGAGAGCATTTAAGGAACGAATGGAAAAGGCAACAATGACTGTATTATTGTGGCTTTTGCTTTGAGCGCAAATGAGGTAAAAAGTTGACTGATAACCAATCAACCTGTAATCTTATCACTTTCAATGCATAAAATCATCATTTCAATCCACTCTCCTGTGTAATCATGCAAATGCTAATGGATTTTGGCGATTGTTGTACGTCAACCTTATCACCCGGCCTATCTCTAGACCATCTTTATGCTAATCAAATGTGGGTTTAACTTTCTTCTATGCAGCTAGGGAACAGGTACCAACAAATTGCTCTTCTGTGGTGGTGTCTCTTCGTTTCATCTCTGAGCTTTCATAAAAAGAAGACCAGAACATACTTGTTGAGTGATTTGATAAACCATCACATCTCTACAATGGCTATTAGGTAGATCGTCGCCTCAGATGTTATTTACCTGTTCGAGTGGACAGGTAGGGGAGAATTCCATTTTAAGTTTGAAGGATTAAGATTATTAGTCTGAAAGGATTTGTCCCTCTTGTCACCACTACCACCAATGCATGCCATCATATCTCCGATGCAAGATTTTTCTCCATCTCCCTGATATTTCTTTAATGCACTCTCGCTTCGATGCTCCGTTTACATTTAGTTTTCAAATTGAGTCTCAAGTGGTGTACACTGTACATTAATCTGATTTAGGTGTATCATTTGTGTCAGTCAAATTCCTTATTGTGTATCAATAAAATATCACCTCAGTTTGTCTTGGATATTTCACATTATTACGTAATGGAACAAACATGTAAATCTAGGAGGATACTATTTATCAAGATACGTAGAGTGATTCATCACAATAATGTGAGAGAGTGTGTGTTTTCCCAATAGACTAGTTAACTGCAAGTCAGTTGTAATAAACCTTTAGCTATAAATTTTTCCTAATCATTATCGTAGTTTGATCTTCGAGAGAGCGATTAAATATTTGGTTAAAGAGCTATCAGTGTCAACATATCCCATGATACACTGATTTATTGATTTCACGTCATTCAGCCTGCCCTTCTCTTCATTTAATTCCACGTACAACGTACACACTCACGTAAGTGTTGTTTGTCTTTGCGTTTCGCAAAACCAAAAACCACTTTTCTACTTGCTAAACTACCAACCAAAGTACAAAGTAACGAGAGTTCAAGTATTTAAAAGAATTGGGATATTCAATAATTTCAAAGAAGAGCTTGAAAAGCGTGTTCGATTCTTTTTAACCTTTTGACATTATCGACGTCGACATTGGATCGTGACGAGATTGTGATAGGAGCAGCAGCATCATTGAGCAAAGTTTTTCTTCCTTATCTCTTCGTTGTTTGGTATGAAGTTAAATTATGTTTTGAACGAGACGATGACCCGCTGATAATATAACATGTTTGGAAGTTAATCGCGTTGGAATTTAGGAATGCGCATGCAGTTCACAGAGATCCATTGATGCATCACGTCCGATCAAATACTATTATAGGTACATTCACCAATTTGAGGTATTTTGAGATATTCTGATTGTTCGCTTCCATTTTGGAGAAACCTTTCGGTGCTCCTTATCTCAGTTAAAATATGTGGAAAGGCAGTTAAATTATATGTGGAAGGGGTAAGTATACGCAGTTGCTGCACTGAGCAGGCAACCCATGTCTCGCGTTGTTGAGGAATCGGTATCAGTTGTTATCAGGGAGAGAGAAGCCTATGGATGATATTTGGGATGGAGAGAGAGAGAGGAAATGGAAGGACTGATAAGAACTCGCCATCAAGGAAAGATAGGAAGAAGACTTTCTTCTTCAATCACACATCACATCAGAGAGAGCATATCAGTCTCTTCACGATGATATAATGGGTGTACATGGGCACACAAATACGATGCATCACCAAAGTGCCTCTGAGAGACTTTGTATTATCGAGAGAGAGATAGAAGATAGGAGCAAAGAAAGGAGAGATACACAGAGACTGTTTTCTCAGCAGAAGTCAGACTCACTCTGATGATGAGTTAGATATCGTGTCTCTCAGTTTTTGCTTTTGTCCTATTTCCCATTTCTTGCGGGTTCTAGATGAAGAACTACAACAAATGATTTGTCCTCACATGTTGTCTTACGAAATATGATTTTGTTAAAGAGGAGCAAATAAGAAACTAAATATGATCCAATTGCAACGAGAACAAGGCTTTTCTGTTGAGCAACAACTTGTGCTGTTATTTCTAAGGTTTATTCTTGTGAGGGATTTAAGAAGATGAGAGAGAGAGATGGTTTAGTTGCATAGTCTTATGTAGTTATGAAGAATGACATGACGGAATGGAGAGTTAGTGGTGGAAGAAGAGAGCCTCTTCAGGATTAGCAGTTTTGGTTGTGCTGTGTGTGTGTATTATGATGGGAAAGAAGATGTACGGAAGCAATGGTAGTAGTGAGCTACCACAGAGAGAAGTGAGATAGGGTTACGAGATATATCATTCCTTGCCATCCTGTCACTCTGACTCAGACAGAGGAAGGAGATAGCGATGGAGGAAGAGCGAGATGAAGAGATGTATTAACATAAAATCAAAAAGAGAAATTCCATATTTCATACTAATCTTGGTTAAGCCCACACAACTCTAGTCTGTCCCACATAAGTCTCTTCAGAGACTCGTAGCGCATAAGTTAAGAGCGCATTTTTGGCTTTGATATAATATGCGAATGAGTGAGGAGAGCCTTATTGTTGTTGTGTAAAAGGAGTCAGTAGTCTGCTAAACAGAGATCCTTATCGATTCTCAAGTTCTTCATATTGTGAAGCCAAAAATAAGACATGCAATAGCAACAAGAGCTACACACACACATACTACTTATGCCCTGAGGATGGAAATCCGATATGACTTCCACTTCCCCAGACTGGAACAACAACAATGCCTCTTGCTTTGTGGCCGAGCTCTCTGTATCTATTTCTCGTAAATACCGACTTGCATGCTAAACTAGAACGGTTGAGCAAGTCTGTAATTACACAGTATAAGGGTAACTACTAAAATCTACAGCAGAGTTGTGGAGCTAGCAACCTCGTCATAAGGAACAATAGCCTTAACTTACTGCGAGGTCCAGATTACGATCAAAATGAGATTGATTGTAAATTAATTGGGACTAATTTGAGGTTGTCTCCTTGCACCCATGCTCACTGAGAAATCTGATAAGGCAAATGGCAGTTTGAACCTCCTCTAAGACGGCAAGTTTCGCGGAAACCTGAAATGCAGTCTGCTCTAAAACAGGCTTGCTATTTTAAAAATCTACTCAGATAGTTGGGGAATATTTTCATGGCCAATGAGTAGAGTAGGACTTAATAATGAGATACTGCACGTACAATTAATTTGACGTCATTTGTGAAGGGAGCAGGGGATAGGATACAGATAATAATGGAAGAGAGAGAGTGGTTTGTGATGGAGAGATAACGGGAAAGTTAGTGCTTTTCATACGATACGAGATGCATTTGGAAGTGGTGGGATATCTGAGACATTTGCCTAGGAATGTTTGGTTGACTAAGTAGGACGTAAGCAAGCAAGGTGGGTTGGGAGAGTGAGGAAGTGAAAGGCTGATTGTCGTAGTTTTTCCTCAGGGGAAGAGTTAAAGTTTGGAAGACACGAAATAATGACAATAATAATAAAGGCGATGTATTTTGGGTATCAGTTAAAGAGTAAATGCAGTGTGAGTTAAGCAGGGAAAGGGAGGAGAGCATTGGAGTGAAAAACATCTTTTGTTCATAAACTGCGATACGGTTTTTGGAGAGGAATGGAGCGCGTTGACTTATCAGTTCACTTCTGTTTGGCTCCGAGTAGGATGGATATTAAGATATTCTAATGACTACGCGATAAGGAAAAGCCTGCAAAATAAAGATAAATTGAAGATACGGACCCCATTGGATGGATGATAAAAGCTCGGGCTGGAAACACAAGATAAGACAATGTACTCAGATAGGCTGCACTCACTCTGACGTCCCCACTGCCTCCCCCACGGTACCCTTCTTCCTCTGATAAATAATATTCCACCACCACACCACCATCTCAAATATAATGGAGCTACATGGAAACTCACAGACACTGCCTTCGAATAAGGTCCCCCCTTCTTAGTATACAGTCACAGTCATTCTCTACTTTAACACCAACCAGCCTCATAGCAGTCTTCCCCGATCTTGGGGAGATAGCGATGCTTGATCAATTTCTACCTAATGTACCATTACACCCATTCGTTTTCTATCATATTGCTGTGTCTCTTTTTATACTCATCTTTTACCATCACCACCACCAGCACCTTTAAGGTTCAATATGCTTTCTCCCACTGAAGCTTATTGTGCTACGCACATCAGTGGACAAACTGATACTGGACAGAATGAAAGATGAAGTGAAAAAGGGGTTGCTGCATTGTTAACTGAATTTAATTTTTTTATCTTAGATGATAATGTTAGGCTGTGTTGGTTTATAAGTCATCGTAAATCTATTTGGGAGGACAGGACAGTTCTTCTTTCGTATAAAATGTTTATTGTGCAACGCTCTTGAAGACCAGATGAAGGGTTTGTGTGTGTATAAGTTTTGGTTGGCAGTGCGGTAATCTGTATCAGTTGAGAGCGAGTTCCTTTGAATCAATTCCTTATCGTGAGATTCAGCCGGAACTGGTCTTATCTTGACACACTATCTCCAGTCCCTGTTAACAATAACCTTCTCTCTCTTCATTTTGATTACATTTGCTTTGCAGAGCTTTGTCATCTCATTCATCCACAGGCACTCTAGAGGCAAACGCTGTTATCTTTACTTCTACGGGCTGCTGCTGGTGCTGTGTGTGCAATATGCAACAATGTTGAATGAAGCTGGTCATGTAAGATAAGACGGATGGCCCAATGAAACTAATGGATAGTGTGGATTTTTCATTTCCAAAAGAGTACAATTAAATATTGGTAAATACATTTTGAAGTTGCAGTGTGGTGTAGTTGTAGGTGGTGGATATGCTGTCGTTAACGATGGTTTTTACTACTAGCTTGGTACTTGAAAGCTGTAAATTATTGATTATGGGTAAAGAGGTGAGAACACAGATTTTGACCTGAGATTAAAAACGTGTTTGGACAAAAGGCGTATGTAGTCTTGGACTAGTCACTACCACGACTGCCACTAAAACGAACTATGAAAAAGTAAAGGAGACTTCTATGAACCAAGTGTTTTATTCGTATCTCCAACTTTATTACTGTCAGAGGTGTTTAGAGGCACGTAAACTCTTAAAATAAAGTCATCTGTACGCGTTTCTTTACGCATGTTTCCTCAATAAAAGTTCAGTGGAATTTAAAGATGATAGGATCTTCCAACAAACTTCAATTGTCTCGCGAACAGCTTCAAGTCATCAATTAAAAATGCTCACAAGGACTGACCTGAGATTTTGGAGGATATTTTGTCATTCTCGCGTCGCGTGTAATTGACAGAATATTGGGTAGTTTTTGGGGACGACTAAAAATGAGAGTGTAATCGATACACAATGCACGTCATTATTATTTGTACTCTTAATCAAGAGAGATTCTTTTCTCCTTAGCACAAAACATCTCTTTCCTAGTTAGGAAACCAATCGACATCGATGAATTGAGTAGTTTTCCATTTGTTGTGTAACAGTAACAAACAACATCAGTATAATGTCAGTTTCGAATCTTGATTGAATTCTTTCTAATAATGCAATGGAATTCCATATAAAGACACCTATAATATTTCTCTTCTAAGATCCAATCCGCGACGAACCGGTTACACATTGACAAGTAGCATGGTCAGGGTAGAAAAATTACTTACCAAGAAATCAACCAATAACACGAGACAATTGGTAGGGGAAGTATATTTACGGCTGAGATTCAAGTAGTGATAGCTTATTACGAGCTTGTTCATTTAATTAATTAAACTCCTAATTTGGAGGTACCTTATTAAATATGTGGTGACTGGTAGCAGTAAAGCTTTTTGAAGTAGTTAGTAGTTTAGTAGACGTCAGATAATTGGTGATTCATCTCCATTGTATCCTAGATTGATGAGCATTTCTTAAGTCAACCTGATGATGATGAGACTGATTGGGTTTCTCTGTTAAAATACACTGGATCAATAATTAATCCAAGTAGAGCAATGTAAAGTGTTGTGTATACTTTCCCTTGTTTTAAAGAACTGTTGTTTATAAAAGTAGATCTACGTATAACTTCATTTCATTATGGAAGAGTGTGGAATTGTGATCTGATGATGCCAGACTAACACATTAAGGATTTCTGGCAGGGTTGTGAAGAAAAGTTAGTTTATTTTGAAAGCATATGAGTGACAATTATAGCGCAAAAGTATCCATTAACTTTGATGAGATGAGGATAGTTAGTAATGAGATGAAAGAGGACTTGTGTGTGTGTGTGTATGTCTTCTATAAAGTGGGGATGGTCTTCTCAATAAAAAGATGTTATCTCGTTCGTTTAGCGCATTTGGGTGTCACCGATCTCCCATGAAAAGCAGATACCTTCTTCTTGTTCCAGACAGGTCTGTCAACACTAAAGCTCTTGTACTGTGGGACAACAGCGTTTAAGTTCATTCAATAATTTCTCGTATTCTCATCGTGGGTTCAGCATTCCTTTGGAACACCTCCGCCAGTTGAAGTGGAGGATGGCCATCCTCAAAATATTTATTGTTCGTTAAAATGGAAGGGTGTTGGTAGATATCGACTTAATTGAAGAGACCTCCGCCTATCTTATTGACTGGACTGTCATATTAGCATCTGCTTGGGTGAAAGTATTTCTAACAGAGAGCGTCGTCACGTATTCTATTTTTAAACACAAGTGTGGGTCAAATTGTCACTGAATAATTTATAATATGAATCCACCCAAAATGTCTGGCAGTATAGGCTGACAGAATATTTGCGTTTCTATTTGGTACACAGCTCAAGTCTGTAGTGTAGTCTATTTTTCACTTTAAATACATAAGGCCGCTTTGTTTAATTGTTCGCCACCATTCTGTACATAAAAACAATTAAAATTTAGATTTATTATAATAATAAACGACGATTGAAGATAAGATCAATATAATATGTACTCCAATGAAATGGGCCAATAGTTGGAGTAAGTACTAGTAAGTAGGATTGCAATTAGCTTAATGTCATCAAATTTCAATGTCAAGGATTTTAATATAAAATAATGACATTGTACCCGTATTATTATCCCATTACAGACAGAGGCACTGTGGATTAACATTTTATGTCAAGATAGAAAAAATAATTAAATAAATGATTCTATCATTATTCGTTTTTCTACGAAGGAATGAAATCGCATGTATTAAAAATGAATCCTTATAAGACACGATAGGGATGCAATAAAATCAAGGAAAGTTTAATCTATCGATTTAATCAGCTTAAATTGGAGTTGTTCCACTAGCAGTTCTTTTTGCATATGCTACAACAATTTTACAATTAAAGAAGAAAAATCGGCTGCACATCCTTGTTTAAATACCAAATCTACTTATAATGTCAAAAAGACCTTTCTCCCTAATTACTAAGTAATGCATAAGTTAAATTCTTATCGCAAAGAGAAGGATGGAATCACTAGCATTCTGTCCTCTGCCTACATCGCTCATCAGGAGGTATGCACGTATAAATTATGTAAACTTGATTAGTGCTGCAATAAAACATTAATTTAACTTATGGAAGATAAATATGTCCCTCAGATGGACGTCCTTTAAAAGGGTAAAACAATTCGATTCCAAGTGGCTCGTGGCTACAATTTCAAATAATATTTATCCCAGTTGATTTAATCTTTTCCAAATGCTTTCTCTTATGTTGAAGCTACTCGTGTTGATGATGGTTTGTCTCCATATTCACCTTTAGACCTCCACCGCTGAAGCTTTGGTTAAAAACAGCAAAACAGAACTTTGTATTGAGGCTCGTGTGCAGTATTTTAGTCGACGAATAAGTTGGCTCTAAGACTTTATTCAACATTTTAATACATTTTGAGTAGATAAAATTCTGGTGAACGGAAAGATTTTGAAATCGTGAAGGAATAGGGAGTGTTTGAGTGTTCAGAAAATTGCGTGTCTCAGAAGGAAACATATCAAAGGAAGAAATCTGTGCTATATTTGCATTTATACAAACGGTCAGCAGTTATCAGAGCCCTATCGTAGTTTGTGAGTCAGACAGTTCTATTATTCCGTGTGTAAGTAATTCATAGTTCATTTTCTCACCGTGGTGTATGCTTATCACACTTGGTTTGTTAGTTTGTATAGTAAAAGCACTGCTAAGCTGCGAAAGTTATTTACATATATTAAATGGCTTGTCCTGTTTGTGGAGCTACATATTTTACGGCTCTCTCTCTTTGCTCGTTCTATAAAACATTCTACGAAATCATCACCTTTCTCCATATCTCACTTTCTTTCACCCGCTCATGCATATTAAAATGTTTAAAGCATTCCTTATTATTTAAATCGGTTAGCAAAGGGTTTTAGCATTCTTTCAGGCAACTACATTTTTAATAAGATCTTATCTCTCAAGCTCATTTTGGCTTATCAACTTGCAGCTTGACATAAACTTCTGTACTTCTGTTTCATGCATTATTACTGTGTATACACTATACAGTGCCAATAGTAAAGCTGTGTATTCTCATAAAGCTTTATGGTTATGATTTGTATTGTTCTGCAGGTTGAAGTTTAACTGCATAATTGACTGTTTCTTTTGATTTTGATGGCTTAGCAATTTTGACCATTACTTTGTTGGATGGATGATATCTGATGTATACGGACATCAAAGACACAATACAGATAAGAATGGCATTATAGACGAGGTAAAAAGCTGAGCAAGTGTATTAAGCTAATGGCAAAGAGGTGGAAGAACTGTCATTAAATGGTAGTAGGGGGAGTATTACTTTGTCTGTAGGGAATTTATAAAAGCAAGTCTGCTTGGCTGTCTGGTAGAGGAAGATACAAAGTAAAATGTGAAATGCCAGAGATTTGTGAATTTGATGTAGAAAGGAGATATGGAAGAACTATTATTATTGTTATGGTAAGAGAGAGGTGATTGATAGGCAGTCAGCAGTGGTAGTGGAAGATGAAGAAGTGGAGTCGTTTCATTATCGATTTTGTGGTGCATCTAACCTTTAAACAGTTTCACAGCATGATGTTTACATCAACAACGTGCCAGGATTGTTACGGAATTGGACGTGGAGTTGGCATATCTTGAGATACGAGACGAAGATATTCTTCTGCAGTATTTTATTGTCCATCCATCCATCCAAATCTCAAGCTTCATCCATATATTAAGTACAATGTACAATGGGTTCTCAGACAGGAGAGGTGTAGTTAAGGAACTGAGATAACGCGAAGACTTCTAAGTTCTAGAATAGATGGCTAATCTTAAGAGAAATCTCGTACACATGACAGACACAAAGTGATACCATCTCGAACTCTTCGATCGAGCTTCTTTCTTCAACACAATACTTATTCCATTTATATTTAAATTAAATCAAGGTCATGTTTTCCAACCTCAATCAGGTAGACGCATGTCGTATAGCATGAATTCCATGTAGTACAGATTTTCAAAACGAGGACAATATGGTGGAAATATATTCACATACGGAATTACGGAAACACGTACGCACGATGTTACCACATCCATATGAATGAGCTCTGCTCTGTACCACGTGCATGTGAGTCCTGTTAAGAAAATTTACATTAATCTCGTTCTTGAACTCCTTGGGATTCACGATTTAGTAAGAAACCTTAAATGCAATCGGAACAGAGGTTTATTATCGTAGTATGCTGAATTAATTTAATTTGGATAAGTGCAACAAAGGCAAACATAATGGCATTGCATGAGTGCATGAGAGAGATACACCGTGAGTGTGCAGGAGATCGAAGTAATTGCAGTCTCAGACAAAATACGTGTGCCCCAGGGTTTGAAGTGCGATACAAGTTTGTGCAATAACATGATAATGATATGCACAAGCACAGTGAGGGTTGAAGAAAAAGCACAGAGACTTTGTAATAAGAAAAGAATGTTAGGTGGTGGATAAATAGCCTTCATTGACGTGGTGAATAAAACATCACTATTTGTTATTACTTGTGATAGGTACGGAGGAGGATTGATTAAAGTGATTGTTTATTCATAGGTCTTTTGAGAGACTGAGAGTCTGATAAGATAGGTAGAGAGGCAGAGTAGGTAGAAGAAGCAAAAGAAGCTAGTAGCAACTTTAACGGAAGTCCATTTCCCCTAATGCTCAATCATGTATCAGTAGTCAGTCAGAAGAAAGATATGCCCAGAAGGAGAACGAAGTGGTGGCAGACTACTTAGTTAGCTACTAAATAAAGTATGAGGTTCAGTATCGTAACTTTATCTGTTGAAAAGACTAAAGAGGCATCAGGGCTCAAAATATTGTTTGAAGTTTTATGAAGTCTGATCGATCAAAATGAGCAAGCAGCAGCACCCAGCAGCAGTCAACAAATCAAACCAAGCCCTGATGCTACTTCATTCCCGTCAGCCGTGGCCATTATATCTTCAACTTCGGACAGAGATCTATTCTTTAACTTTCAGTTCTACTGCCGCATAGCCTAGAATAATTGTATTTAGCTTTTGGATCCTATTTAGTACAGATCGTTGAGATATTTAAGGTAACAGAAAGCAGTAGCTTGCACACTTGATTATCGTAGAGGAAAAGAGCTCAAACTGTGCTATTAGAGTCAGGAAGCAATAATAAAATAATGTTTCTTAATATTTCCGAAGAATCAAAAGAGCTTAGATGTATGTAAGTGATAGGAGGTTCAGGTAAATTGATAAACTGACTGACAACCCAATCTAGTCCCTCCCTCGCTAATCTTTAATCGAAGTTTGTAGATTACCACGCTCAAATAATGAGTTCCTATGAGTCAGGCTGAGTAAACATGCCATAGTTTTGTCTAAGGTTTCAACAATTATCTGTCATCTCTTACGTCAAACAATTATCAGGCATGTTGAGGGCTTAAATATAGAAGGCGAGAGAGAGTACACGTGAACAACTTGGTACAGTGGTCAATTAATTACAACCACATATGCTCTCATAATCTTATAAAACCTCCAGGAATTACTGTAGGAAAGTGAAACTCGATATTAATCCATACTAATTGGCAAAAATTTAAAGCAAAAGTTCACATGCATGTGAATAAGTACCTAGCACATGAGCGTATATTTATTGGCTCCTTAATGTAAAAATGCATTGAATTGGTAACAACCATGCATGGATTTTATACATTTGGAAATAAAATACTGCTAGTAACAGATAAGAGATAAGTTCCCAAACTCAAACTATAATATGCGATTTTTTTACGTTCATTTTCCTCACTAGATTGTATCAGGTGCAGATACTTAATTGTAACATTGTAAGTGTAGCCGTACGTCGTAACACGAAGCGATTGTTCAAAGGACGGTTCCGGAGGCACTCAAATAGCGTTTACTTACTCGAAACCAAAAGTAAATGTAGCAGTGATAGTAGTTTCAGTGTGAAGGGAATAATTGCAGACACCAGACAAGAAAAATGTAGAAAACAGTAAATTCATCTGATTTATTTGTGTTCGTCGATACTGACTTTGTTGATACTGGAGTTGTCATCATTCTGTAATTTATCATCGATAAAAGAGCTTGTGCTGTTCATCATCTTTATTAACTGATTGGGAGAAAAAGGCCATTAGTTCTTTTGGAAAGGTAGGCTGGATTGATTTTCAAAGTGCAGTGTAAGTTTTGAGGCAGTTGGTTACTCCCTGTGCTCTATACATATTATACACTTATCCGTCTGCTGCAGTCTACACAACCAATTTCTCAATTGTCTCTAAAGCATCAGACAAGTATAGTGTGGTTGTTGTTGTGAGTGTTTTTACACACAAATCGATTCATCAAATTGGGCCATAAAGAATTTATTTCATTTTGACAGCTTCGTTCGTTCGTGTACTTGTCTTTTGATCAAGGCTTGTTGATTCTGTCAGTCGTCTTTCCACGCCTTGTTTCCGGAGCCTCTTATCTTCCCCTTCAAATCTTTCTAGTACACCCTTAATACCTTATGCAATACATACGTAGTCTCCTCACTCTACCTTCCAAGGTATTCGAGATTTTCTTATCTCAAGCTTTCATTCGGTACTCTCATTTTTAGCAATTAAGTTGTTTTTAAAAAATCTAAGGAATCTAGAGTCGTCAATAGGAAATCCTCATGAAGTAAAAGAGATTCTTACTTGATCAAAAGCAAGGGAAGAATTCACAGCACACTACCACAACTTGGTAAAGCATGCAGTAAAGTACCCAACCGTAGATAAAGCAGAATCAGCACTAATTGTTACGTGACTCCCATGGAGCAAAGTGCAAGAAGCTTAAAATGTGACGTAAGTACATGAGAACTGCATTTTACCCAAGGTTGGAGTAGAATGAGTAATTATCTAAATGCTCAGAGATTTATCTTGAGATAGCGGAGCAGAGAGTCATACAATGAAACTGACAAAGGCCAGGCAGGCAAGTAATATGATTTCACGATAAATCTTAGTCGGAGCTTTGTTACTGCTTGCGTAGAAGAAGGTATATATTTTATTCTCTTTAGGGAGGAAATCTCGTTAGCCAAGACGTATTTTTCACCAAATGCGAGACAAATAATTAATTAGATACCTGTGGTCCTACACTTATAGCATTACACAATTAAACAAGATTGTTTTAATTCGTTTGTTTATGATCAATAAATTACTACTTGAGTAAGTTATGAGGAATAATTGTCAGTCTTGATTAAGTTGGATGTAGCAACGATGAGCAAGGCCTACTTATTTTAATGTATAAGGTGAGATTGATTGAGCCCAGTAGCAAAGATACTTCTACATCAATCAACTCATTCGATAATCTCTGGATAAAAGAATCTCTTTGATTGCGCTGGTTAAGCTGGAGGCATTTATTCATATTAAATATCTGCGGTGCATGTTATAGAGAAGAAGTTGTTAATAACACAGTTTCTTAACAATCTTGAATGAGATCACAGTTAGCAGGTGACGAAAAGGCTTGAAGCTAAGCTGTTCCTATTGTACAATCATTTACTCGGTGTTTTAGCTAATTATATGAATCCTTTAGAAAGCTGAAATCCATCTCACTTTATTAAATGGTTGTTAATGCAATCAGAACTTGTTAAAAGTTGGAGTAGCAGGCCGGAGCAGCAGCAGACAGAGATCACAGGTAGTTTAGCAAGTGAGTATGATGTTAAGTTTTATTATACGAAGAAATATAATACATAGAGTGGAATGTAACGCCCAGCATGTAACTTCTTGTCCAGGACTGCACTGAACAACCGGGTTGCTTATTTTTATGAGGGAGAAGTAACTCTAAGCGAGAGAGCTGCTAGTAAGTGAGCTCGGCATTTGAAGGTATAGAAAACCTTTTTAATTGTCTGTCTGATGGGAGCGATAAGAAGAGATGATTCTTATCAGCATGATTGCGGAAAATTAATGGAAAACCTTTCTGGCTTATCTGAATGACGGATGTGCATGCTTGCCTGGTAGTTGAGCTAGTCTAATCTACATAGTTAATCCACCTTCTTCATCTAACCAGCACACCACTACCACCACCACCACCATCACCACCACTTCTACACACATATCCTTCTCTTTCTTCCCATCATCACGCTCACTTACTACCACATTACTGCAATACTTCAGTCGAAGGTAGTAATAATGGGCAAGTGTAAAATGTGCTCTGGTTACGACGAGTACGTACGATCTTTAGTTTGCTTTGAGACTTTGAGACTGTTCGTGTATCGTGCTCAGAATTATTATTTTGTTTCTTAGGATAAGAATGAAAAGTCAGGGAATGGGCATATAGACTTACGGGAGAGACGGGAACTCAGATAAGGTTTATCTTTGGAGTTAATAGTGGTAAGTAGAAGAAAGGTAGGCAAACTCTCTCACACACAAATACAAAAGAGTCACAGGGAGAAATAGTCTCAAGATCGTTCGTAAGAATGTGTGCAAGAAGGTTGAGACTCTTATCGCAGTTATTATGGATTGGTAGTTTTGATTACTCCGTACTTGTTAAGGTGATTTTATGACTGGACTTCTCGTAGATTAGCGTGATGAGTTTACGATGATGATGACTGACGAGAGAGTTGTTGCATACGGTCTTATTGGAAGTTGGAGATAAGCTCCTGTGCATGCAGATCTTGGCTATGATATCCTCTCCCCCATGCCAACAGCTCCTCCATTGTTCTTTAATTCAGCTGTCCGTTCGCTTCATTAGCTTTGAAACCTCATTTCGTCAGTGGTGCAACCTGCACATATTCTACAAGCTCCTCCTTACATATCTCATTTTCTTTTAGCAATTGGACTCGAAATTCAGGCAGACTGATATCATCGCAGACACTACTTACTTGGTCGCTCATTCATTAATGAACAAACTGCTTTCTCGTGTATATCAGCATTTGTATTTGGAGTGGGTTATTTTAATAAGGCAAGACAATATGGACACAATATATAATATGTAAGCAACCTCGAGTTGCAATCCATAGATGTTATATACGTGTATACTTGTTCTGCCTGTATCAATAAATAGTGATGTTGGCACTCCTCTACTTCTGACATTTCTTGAACATTCTCACCTGAAGGTCTGTTTATGGGAAAACTATGCACTGATATGAATTCCGATTAAACCTCAGGGAAAATGTATAAAATAATACATGGACTATAATGCTCTGCTTGCTACGAAGAACGAACAGGTATAAATGCCTACGTGAAATAATGTAGTCTTCTTTGATATGGATATCATATCAATCAAAATGACCTGCAGTTTTGAAATTCCTTTGGACATGTGTGCACTGTATTGGTGTGTGTGTGTGTGTGTGTGTGTGTGTTGTGCTCATCAGTAGGTATCAAAGGGCGCGTTGAATACCTTCAGTCATGACGCGACAAAAATTCCTCTATCTTTGAATCGAAAGAATTGAATGAGCACAAGAAGGTACGATTTGATCGTCTTTAACTCTTAAACCAGAACATTGTACAGTCCAATCAGTAAGATATTTTTAATTCACTTACGAGTTCGTGTACAGTTATGATTGGTTTTCAATTGAGTTGCGAGTGGTAAAATGGAATAAACAATAAGTAACAACTCTATAATTTATTTCGAATTAAGCTTGTGAACCACATATCCCCTATGGATTTAGATTTTTAATCCTTACAGCAGCGAATTCAGAGTTGTGATACTAAAACCTAAAAAGTAAAATAAGTCACCGACAAAATTAGAAATAATATTGAAAAGTTCGTGAATAATGTGAAGAGACAGGAGACAATTAATGGGGATGGTATTCCACTGAATGTCCTTCCCTATAAAATGATTTCAAATCCAATTAAGAAATATATTATTCACATGCAAGGGCAGTTTAAAAGGTGATTTTGTATTCAGGCTGGACTCCAATCTACTCAATCCCATTACATGCATCAAACATTATACCTCATCATCAGCGAACAATAACTCATTCCTATGCTTATCCGTATCAAAAATTGCGTTTAAATAATTATAAACGTGTGGGGAAAGAAATGCACACCAGAGAGCTGAATTAAGGTGTACACTTGAGAACTCTACTTATGCAAGTGTTGAGCGTGGATCTTTTTCATAAACTCACTTTCTCCATTATCACGCATTATTATCGGTCCTCTCTCCTTCTTTTACCATGTAACATTGAAGCTCAGTGAATAGCAAAGTAGGGTGTGTGTTTTTCCCTCGATTCGTGATAATAATTTTCATCACCATAAGCTTGATACTTTTTTTCATGAAATCAAGTGCTAAATATTTCATCAAATAATTCCAGCATTATCTAATGGTCTCTTCATTTCATTTGAAGGTATCATTCTGCATTTTAATTTTGTTTTCTACGCTGTAATTTCATTGGTACCTTTAGTTAGTGTCTCTTCCATGAAGATAAAGTGCGATAACTTATTTAAGTGTAATAAGTGAGAATTGTTTACAATCCTACAAAGAAGAAGCTACCGAGTTTGAAGAAATATTTTAGACTTCAAACCCATTTCCTGTTAGCACACTCATAACTTTGACAGCCTATTTGTAATAGCGTAAGGTTTGGAAGGAGCAAAGTAAGTTTTTAGTGTGTTTTTGAACTCATTTTGACTTTTATTAGAGTGGATTTTTACAGCAAAAACTAATTAGCTAGAAGGGAATCCCTGTGTTTCTAGTTTTTTCAGAAATTAGTCTCATAACTAATATAAGGGCTGTTCAGCAGTGTTTATCACGTAAGGAATTTTTAACGATAGTTATCTCAATTCTCATTCTCGACGCAGGAACCTCTGAAAGAAGTTTATATACTCTGCAGAACGAAGTGGGCCGGTAGTTTTGGCTTAATTAAAGGAAGATAGACGACGTGTTGTGTTTTGTGTTCCTGAGGGGTGTGCTACACCTTCGTATAAAGATTGTTATTAAAGTAATGCAAAAATTGTTTTATTGTTTTAGAAGAATAAGTAAAGTAGGTGTAAAGTGTAAAGTTGGTGTAGGGGAGTGAGTGTAAATAAATGTGCATCACCATAAAAGATTATAGAAAATCCATTATACACGATGGATCTTACACGTTATGAAAGATAATTAATAATCTGAGAATGTATCTGGATTTCATTAAGGCTTGAGCTTTCGTAGAAGACTGACAACAGAAGCCGTGAGGGTCATGGTCTCTTCTCTTCCTTAGCATTCATCTTTCATCTGAGCTGTTCTTCTCTTAGTTAACAATGTTTGAGCTAAGTTTTTGATAAATCTCTTGATAAGACGGAAGCATCCATCTACCTTGTTAGACGAACAGGAAGAGTCATAATTGTGCAAACGCTATCACTTCATTGAAGCATATTAAGATTGAAGTAGAATTCAAAATCTAAAGTGTATACTACTCATCATAGGGCTCTCTGGAGTTGTTAGCAGCTTGCACGACTGCACAGCCTAACGATGATGAAAAAATGTTATCTAAAGATTATCAATTATTTAGAAATACCACTATGCTTTTGTACGTGATTCATTTTCACAGCTGCTCATTATGATTTGTGTGAGTGATCTGATGAAGAAGGTGATTAGTAATGGATGTTGTTTCTTATCACTTGTAGTGGACGAAGGATGGAGCAACAACGAAGCAGAGGATGGAACGAAGAAGGACAACGAAGGTGGATCTCATCAGGAACAAGACGAGGAGACTAATAAACGTGAAGAAGACGAGGAAGGTAGAGACTTAGGAGAGGAGTGCCCTTCCATCAGTCCTAAGGAGGAAGAAGGGACGAGTGCCAGACCTCCTGGAAGAAGCAGATCTTCCCTTGAAGAAAGTCATTCGTCGGGTGGAGAAGAGTCCGACGTGGAGAGAAAGCCATCAGTGGGGGGAACTAAGAAAGGACCCAAGAAACACGGAGAAATGGGGCAAACTGAGATGGGAGTAGTTCCACTCAGCACCCGGAGTAAAAGCAGAGGTGATCTCGGAGAATTCGGAGAAAGTCATTTTTCGGAGAGTGAGGAAGTTGACGATAGGAGGAAGCGGAGTCGTGTTCGAAACTCGTCTAGCAGTCGGAGTCCTCCAGTTGCTCCAGACAGCAGTGGTGGCTCTCGACCTCAGTCAAACGGATCTCCTTCACTCCCCCAAAATCACCAGTCTCAGCTTCCTCACTCCGCTACTTCGTCTAATAATGCACCTCTCACGTCTCAGCAGCTTCTGCAACGACTGCCATATCTTCATCAACTCCTTCCTCCAGGTACGAAAAACACTTCCTGTTCAATGAGAATTTTACACTCATTATGAATTCATCCACTTCTGTCCGTCTACTTCAAGCACAACATGAATTTGCTCGGATTGAATTCATAGGCTATAAGGAGGTTTCTTGGAAAAATCTTTTATGATTTCAGTTTCTTGCAAATGTTCAGAATTACTACGAAATACGTAGGAAACTGTAATAATACAGGATTGAATGAGACTGAAATGCTCGATTTCAATTAGTTTCACTCCTTCTTCACATTTTGGTCTTTTGAAGGAGTGTATTTCCATGAGAAGGAAAAGCCTTTAATTCCTACTGGTCTCCAGTCTCACTCGAGTAATCCAGTTACTCAAAACACTCCTTGCAGAGTCTTCTCGGGAGAGAATTCCAATTTAATTTGTGAGGATGTTTAGCAACCACCAGATTAGCACGGAATTTATATATAAAACTTATTACAGTCGTAGTCGAACACGTATAATACCTTAGCATGAGTACAAAGAGATTAGATTTCCTTCGCTTTTGTGCTAAATTGCCTTTTCTCTTGCTAATAAATTTTATTCTTTGGTAAGAAATTTATGAGCTGAGTGTGCGAGTGAAGCCACAGGGTGTGTAGGCCCACTACTGTGTTCGTATCTTTTCATGAGATGATCAGAGTGTCAGGATAAGGAATGAATGGCCTGTTCAGGAACACACACCTTTGAAGTTTGGTGGTTTGTTCGATATTAGTGTAGTCACACTATATTAGTATAATAAAATAATGAGTGGTATGTTTTATTCCAGATGCAGCGAGGTTACTCTTCATGCCTCCATTGTTGGCTGCAGACTTATCAGCACTGGGAGCTTCGGTTACTCCCGGGACTTCATCATCCTCTAACCCTCCACCTGCACTAAATCACGACAAAAACTCTTCTTCCGATTTCTCCAGATCTGGTAAGCCTTCCTTGCACAACATGTCACCTTAAGATGGATTGCTGCAATTTTGCAATGGAAGATTGATTGCTGCAGAAATTAGCAAGGGGAAAGCCATGCATAGAATTAATTTGAACGTGTTGTTGATGGACTATGAAAATGACAAAAGTTTCTGCAGATTGTAAGGCAGGCAACCGGGAGAATTCAAGTCATTAAACGGAGAAATTTCTCTGAGAAATATGAGTAGCTTGAATTTCAATTTAGTCTCCTCTTTATTGTACGAGTGCACGACATACGATGAGCATATTCATGGATGACTTAAGTAATACGGGATGAAAGTCTAATGTTGAATATGTAGTATAGAGTATAGAGTAATCCATATTGTTAGCAAGTTGAAGACAAAAACAATAATGAACAACGTAGCGTAGGCGTGTATAGTAAGTAATAATGTGCATATGCAATAGTTGTCTGTGAGATAGGTCAACTGGAAATTCTATTCTCATTGAGGAATTTTCTGTAAAGTTTTCAACTTTGTGATGTGAATCCGAATTGCGGAAAAAGCGAGAGAAGCCTGCCTCGTTAGCCTTTGTATAAACTGGAGTTTTTTTTACTTACTCGAGAGTTATTAGAACTAATGGGAAGGAAGCAAGTGAAGTATAAAATTAAAATTCCGAAGCCCCAATGACGCAGACTTGGAAAACGTGGTGTCCATCGTGTGTCTTCATTCTGTCGGGGATTGCAGCAGGCACAGCTTGCAGTGGGATGTCTCCCAGTCTTATGCGAGAGTATCTTGCGTTGGATTTCAAAATACGGCTAGGCGTGCTTAGGATGAACAAATCTGCTGAAAAGATAATTTGTATTGAGGAGATGAGGTCCCGTTTCTTTTAGTGAGTTCATTAAGCGTAAAGATCAAATTAAGCTTTCATGTAGGCGATGTAGGTATCATCATCGTGTAGAGGAAAAGGCGAACGAGAAAGTTATCTCTTGGCTGTGAGAGAAAAAGCTGAAAGAATGTGGGGCAATGCTGTACAATATTAAACGAGGTTTATTTATAGAGAAAAATGTCATCTTCCTCAAATCTGCAGGCAGGGTTTATTATTGATCGTATCAGGGCTACGACTTCTCTCTGGAAAGTTATTGTGAAATCTAAGCTAATTAGCAAAACTCCGTGTGTGATTAGAACTCTTGGAATCGGTGGTTCGTAGGCGTGTGCTGAGTGCTGGTTGACGTAGGTTTTATTACTTATTACAGGAAGAGTCAATAACATGATGACATGATGAGTTACTAGTAAGACAAAGAATGATTCGTCATGCATATGTTAATGAGGCTTAATTACTAATATTAATTACATAACTGGCAGTTATAACAATAACGGTTGGCTGAGCAATTATTACAGTGGCAATCATATACACAAGCTCTTAATTTTCTCTATTTGTACCTATAACTTATGAATATTTATTGATTTCAGCTCCGGGATTTATGTGCCAACCGTGCGGAATCAAATTCAGCAGCGCACGGACACTTGAAGCTCATCAGAATTATTATTGTTCCTTCCGGAGTGAATCTGGTAAGCCCTGTTCTCTAAATAAAACCTACTGTCCCACTGTTAGTTTCTTAAATAAATATTTGTACAGTAGGAAATCTGTGCTGAAAACAACATTTTCTTGATTTTCAATGTAAAACTGTTGTTTACTTTTATGAATCCGATGAACCAAACTTTGAACAAGAAAAGTAAAGAGAGCGAGAGAGACAGCATTTGAAATCCGAATTTAGTGAAGAGAATAATAATAGTTCCCATAAAGTAGCACATAATACTTACAATTACTCGTTGGATCAAAAGTTTCTCCCAGAAATCCATCTTTTATTTGAGGAAGAAATGGAATGAATAATTCACGAGCTCACTCCTCTAAAGTTCTTTCCACCTCATTCAATGACGAGTGCTGCCAGTCTGCCAGTAACACTCGTCCTTCTGACTGAGTGCGAGTGTGTGACACAATTGGATACGAATAAACTTTCTCTCTCTCGTCTTTATTACACAGAAGTAGAGTTTTTAATGCACACAAAACTCGATTCGAATTAAATTGGAATCCTCAAATTGAGTTTGAAGTGCCAGAAATCATCCTTCTTTTGTAATAACAAAGCAATTGTCATAAGTTTTGCAAATATTGCAAAAGATAATTTTCAACACGAGTATTCCATGTGAGGAAAACTGTCAGGCCTCAAGTATGTTGCACACATTTGAGAATGTCAGTATGTATGAACAGTGAGAAGTAAAATACTAAAAGGGAAGCCGTGGCTGAGCTTCATAAAAAATTCAGAGTGATGTGATGTAAAGCATTCCTTGAATGTTCAGAGTACTTAAAAAGAATCATAAAATCTAGAAGAAAACTCTCAATATTCGTAGCTTCCTCCGAGGGTAGAAATGTAATTGCATTTGTTGTTAATACTTTGCAGGAAACTTGAGTAAAGGGGAGTTGATTGTAGACGAAGATTCCGCTAAAGCCGAAGCCTCTTCATCGTCTGGAGGCAGCAAGAAACGCGAAAGAGAAAGTGGAGATGAAGAATTAATGGACGATCACGGAGGAGATGTGAATCTCGAGATGATTTCAAACTTACCTGTAGCAAAGAACGTGAAGTCAGGGAAGATCTACCAATGTATGCATTGCTCGTACAGTGCAGACAAGAAAGTAAGTCTGAATAGACACATGAGAATTCACTCAGGATTAGTCACAATGGGCCCGAGTAGTTCGAGGGATTCTAATGACGACGGAGTGGGAAATGAAGCCCCCATTTCCACCAACATGATCTCAGTAGGATCTAACATTGGAATGAATAAGAACTTACCTGAAGGAGTTAATGCGTTGGAACGCTACTGTCAAGACTGTGACATTCAATTCTCTTCTATCAAAACTTTTCGGGTGCACAAGCAGCATTATTGTAGAACAAGGCATGTGATGAAGAATCCTGGAGGCAGCGTGGGAAACATCGGATCTCCAACGTTGCCAGGGACAAGTGGGAGTGGCGGAAGGAAGTCAGTAGGACTCCATGAAAGTGGAGGGGGAAACATAACCCCAGGACTGAGGAAGACCGGAGTTCCAGTGGATTCCTCAGGGTCTCCTATTCCATCAGAATGTTCACCCGTGTCCACTCCAGGACCACACCAAACCCCATCTCCTCTCCAGCCATATCTAGTTCTCCCTACCAATCCAATAATCGCAGTTCCATATGGATTTATCCAAGCAGCAACCATCCTACCTGCGAATGCAGTCCCGTCTCAAAATGCCCTAGTCGTCCTTCCCAACGGTTTTGTCCATGGACTACCTTCCACCAACATTCCTCTATCGATTCCTTCCCCTTCTCACAAGCCATCATCATCAAGTTCCTCCAACTCATTTCACGGTCACAAAAATAACGGGCTAATGATGATGAATCACTCTGGAAATGGAGGAGCGATAGCTGGGAGCAGTAGTAACAACGGAAGTGGATTGTCGCCTTCTTCCCAGGCCCACCATTCGGTTTTCAACGACCCTAAGGAGATGTTGAGGAAGCTATCAGGGAAAGGAAGAAATGGAGGAGAGTCCTTGGAAGCCGGTGACTCCAGCGGCGGTCCTTCTCCTCCCGGACCCTCAGGGAACGGGAAGCTGAGTCACGAGGTTCTCGAAAAGGAGCACAACGGAGAGCGTTTAGAAGAAGGCGGAGGAGGGAGCATCAGCAGCAACGAAGAAGAGGAAGGAGTAAGTCCAGCGATTGATCTCACACTCAGGAAAGTCTTTGTGAAGAAAGAAATGAGCAGTGGGGATGATGAGAAGGAGAACAGGGAGAACCTAATTGGATTCGAGGAGTCTCAAGGATCAACAACAGGAGATTTGAGTCTCATGAAGAGAATAGGAAGTTCACAAGGAAGTGGGGGGAGTGGCAGTGGTGGAGATTTCCACAGGGAACTCATCAGCAGCAGCAGTCCTGTGGGGGGAGGAGGTGGGGGAGGAAGTTGTGGAAAGAGAACTCCACGACCTTCATCAACTTCCATAGGAAGCTCCGCATGTTCCACTCCTCCAGCTTTGGGCGAACCGAAAATAAACGGAATTCGAATTGTGTCTCCTCACAAACTGATGGACATTGAGGAAGACCGAGGAAGTCTGTCAGGAGGACCGATGATGATGATGGCATCAGTTGGAGGTGGAAGTGGAGGAAACAGCCCGTTTCTGCCGGAAATCTGCTTAAAGAAAGTGTCCCCAGGAGATCCCACGAGTCTCAAGAATTTTGCTAATGCCAAGAGGAATAGTAAAATGAGGGTGGGTGGAAGTCCAATCGCCACACAACTTCCCGGAGGAGCAATTCTCACAACGACAAGTGGAGGAGGTGGCGGTGGATCTCTGGCAGATCTTCTTGGCAGAGTTGCTTCTTTACCTGCAGAACTTTCACCCGAGTCTTTGGCAAAGCTTGCAGGCAATCCTCAGGTTTTGATGAATGGATCGGCGGCTATGCTCGGTGGTGGAATGAATCCTATGCTCCTCCAAGCCTTGTCTCAGTCAGATCCCGAGTTGCTAATGAGAATGCTTGATCCCATCTACTTGAACAGTCTCCATCAATCTCTTCAACAGCAACAGCAGCAGCAACAACAACAACAGCAGCAGCAGAGTGGAGCTCACACAAGGTCTCACACAAAATGTGTGGAGTGCGACATAATCTTCTACAAACACGAGAACTATTTGGTGCACAAGCAACACTACTGTGCTGCTAGAACTGGAGGAGGAGGAAAGGAAGCTGGAGACAACAATCATGTGGGAAGGAAGGACAGGTTTTCTCCAAGGTTGTCTTCAGTGTCTCCCGCGAGAAGCGAAAATGACTTGTCAGGCGGACTGGATGAATCCTCAAGTCCTCCGATGGGAAGGAGACGACCGAAGGAAGTTGGAAATGTGAGACCTCCAAGAAAATCCACAGATTCATGTTCGTCAGACTTCTTTCCTCAGCCGGTTTGTGAAGTTTCACTCAAGTCGAAGTCCCGATCCTCTCCACACAACATTCAGTCTTGTTCATCAGTGTCTCCTGTTCCGAGTCCAAAGGAAGATGGAATTATGGTAGGAAGTAATAAGAGTGGCGGACAGCATCCTTGCAGACAGTGTGGAGTCCAGTTCAGTTCCATAGACAATCTCAATGCACACCAGAGCTTTTACTGTACCAAACGTCAGATGAGCGAAGGAAGTGGAGGTGGAGGTCCGTCACCAAGCTCAGGAGGTCCTTCCGGAGATTCTGGAAAGGAAGATGGGATGTCGTCTGTAAGAGAAAGTTCCCCGATGATTCCAATTTTATCTGGGAAAGGACTCGTATGCTGTGGGAAGTGTAAACTATCCATTCCTGAAGACCAGATGAGTTCCCACGGTCGAGTTTGCATAGGAAGCAGCAGCAGCAGCAGTAGCAGCATCGTGTCAAATGGAGAAAGTGGACGGATGGGTGGATGGAAATGTCCTTGCTGTGAAGTATACAGTCCTACAGTGAGTGCAGCCCAGAAGCACCTGGAAATTCACTCGGGTGTGAGGGCTTTCAAATGCCGCATTTGTGGATATCGAGGAAACACACTGAGAGGAATGCGGACCCACATTCGCACTCATTTTGACAAGAAAGCTGGTGGAGAAGTCCTTGAAGCGGAGTATATGACATGCATCACAGCTCAGGACTTGGAAGGTCCAGGAAGTTCCTCGTCGTCTTCTGTTGGTGGTGGTAGGAGTTTTCCCGAAGTAAGTCGAAGTCTGCCTGTCAGTGCGAATCATGTAGGAGAAATCACACGAAGCACCAGATCCCCAGTGATTGACACCCGAGGAAGCCATAAGCTGAGTAGTTCTCCGAGTGGACGAGGACTTGGAGGAATGGACGAATGCGTGGAAGGAAAGGATGGAATTGAGGAAGTAGAGAACAACAACAGTTCGAGGCTGAACTACTGTGGAGTCTGCAACTACAGCTCAGCTTACCGGGCTCATGTACTGAGACATATGAAATTAGTTCACAAGATGAGTGGCGATGGGGACGAGGTTGAGGAGACACAGACTGAGAAGGCGGAAGAAAGTGGGGATGACGAGATGGAAGTGGGTGAGTGTGTCAATGGGAATAAACGGGGAGATGGTGGAGAAGGTGTACAGCTGCAGAAAACCGAACAAGCTTGCACAGCCAGGAACTGCAAGTCCTGCAACATCAACTTTAATCATTTGGCTAGTTTTAATGCTCACAAGACGGGGCTCTGCTGTGGAGGGATTAACAGTGAGGCTGCTGAGCGAGCAGAAACTCCGGTGCAATAAGCCAAATGAGGAGAAAGGAGAAAGCAAGTGTGGACGACAAAGAAGAATCAGTTTAGGAGTTTAAGTAGATTTATTCAGGGTGGAAGATGGTGCAAAGGTTAATTATGAGTCTTGTTTTGATGTGTGTGTATGCACGGCTAAAGTCTCTAACGTAGTTTGATGTAAAGTTGCTAAATGTATGGAAGGAAACTTTTAATAAGTGTCATATCATCGTATAAGAAGTAGCTTAAGTAGTAATTCTCAGTTTTATGGTGAAATTTTAATTCCCCGATTAAGTATTTCATAACAATGTCATGCGTATTTTAATCTTGAACTGTAACATTTACAAATACGAGTTAAGAAGTATAGCCAAATAGTCAAGAAGAGTTAAAGAGTTGTTTTATCTGAAGGAGGAAAGTTGTAGGGTAAGAGTTATAAAGTAAGATGAACAAAGCTGTGCGACGTCAATACATAATTTAGATTTGAGGGAGGGAAGGAGAAGTTAGGAGAAAGTATAAGATTGGGATTACCATTTCTATAAGTAAGAGGTAACCCAATTAGTAAATTAGTAAGAAAGTCAGCAGCAGTATGGGATGCATTTGAGACGTAAGGAGAAAAACTCACGGAATTTGGTGCAGTTTGGGTTTTCTCGTTTTTTAACACACCACTGGAGTCTTTACGTTGTTTTCAATGTAGAGAAAGAAGTCGGTGTAGGAATGCAAGATGTTAGGAATGAGAATGAGATTTACTACTTCAGCCAGATTATCTTTTGAGCCACATCCCTCCCTTGTGCAATGAGGATTTGCCTCTTCGAGTAGCTTTATCTATTCATTTCACTTTCATGTTTAACTAAGAGCGAGAGAGAGATCCGTTTGCTATAAATTACGATAAAGCTGTGTTCAAATATCTCATAGCAATTTATTATGTAGCCCGTAGGTTTACGTTAATCAAAAGAACAGATTTCCTTTTAAACTTTCCTTTTGTACTTATAAACATTCATAGGTGGAATTTTAATGATCTTTATCGTCCTTGTTAGTCGCTTAAGAATGAGCTTTGTTTTAATTTGAGTAGATTATTTTAGTATTTATTTGCTTGGATATGGATTACCAGTGAGTCTGTATAAAATAATTCTTAGCAATTTAGTGAACAAACAGCTTAGACTGAAACAAATCTATTGCGATAATAAAATATAAGATGCTACAAAATAAAACGGAGAAAGTTTCATTGCATGCGAATGAGTTATTCTTCCGAGTCAAATCTCAAATGATAGTCAAGAAGTCACACTCCTCTTTATCGTAGTTGGTTGGTGAGTGAGTGTATATTATAAAGTAGACTGCTCTCGTTATAACCAATCTGTATACAGTGAAAGCAAGTAAAAGTGAGTGTGTAGTGTAGTAGGTGATTTTTATGTAACACTTAACTCATGAATATATCATTGTGTTAGTCTTAAACCATAACCTTAATACAGCAGCCTTGTATCGTGTCAGCTCTTCAACTCTCAGTTTACAGCTTGTTTCATTCCTTCCTGTGTTTATTACCGACCAATAAAAACGTAAACGAGGAAAAAGTTATTGTCATATTGTAAAAGTGTTAAAGGGGCTGGGATTACTGTTGTTTTGAGTAAACTTCAGTTAAAGCAAACGACTGGAGCTTTATATCTCTGTTTTAATGTGTTAATCCATAAATCGATTGGGTTCCAATTCACGGCTCTGGTCTATCCTTTCAAATTACATGGAAATATAACGACTCAGTGGAACTCAAGCGCGTAATTGGTATTTTAATTAGTTTTGTCGTTGATAAGCTGCATCATGAACAAGTCCTTTTAGCGAGGAGTATATTCTCTTATCTCCATCGTATACTATACCCGTGCCCTGTA
>JAQGAD010000404.1:0-40776 GCA_034696625.1 Isotomurus palustris | reverse complement strand
GAAAAAAATTGCACACGTTCTGATAGGAAATTTTGTTGGCTTCCACATAAAAGTGTTATTTTTGCAGTAGGACTGCAGGATCAAACGTTATAAGGGTTGAAAGTGTGGCCCATCTTCGTGAATCACCCTGTACAATAGAGTAAATTGCTTACTTTACTTCGTATTTTGAAGCGGTGACAAGAAACAAATTGTTTTTCTTCTTTCTTCATGTCATCATGTCTTCTATATCTCATGCAGAAAAACAAATAAAAAGCAACTAGATTCAAGTAATCAGATCACACCAACGAGCATATATTTAGGCTGTCCATTCTACCCAACCTCCGAGCACCTTGAACTTCTTGCATTCGCCTTGAGCTGACTTTAGTAACACGTTTGATGCGATGCAGAATGCACATATGTATAGTACATGAAGATTAAGTACACACGCAGCGTACTTACAAGGATAGGCGAACATAAGCTATTACGTCGAGGTCAATTCCGCGAGGACAGTATTGTCCCTTCTTCATTCTATTTATTTCTCAAAGTCTGTCTCCTCTTCCACTCATCTTTAAGTGTGGAAGGATGTAACTTGAGATTGTCTTCTTGCTTGATATCCTTTTTAGAAAACGACATAACACAGAGAAAGTACAAGGGAATATGGTGAATGGAAGAATCATTTATTTGAAAGTGCTTTTACTTTCTCTTTCAACGGGAATGTCGAAGTGTGACAGGTACTAATGGAGAGACATTTATTGCCTAGATGGATGAACACAGCCACAGGGAGTTAATATCATTACGCTTTGCATTCCTGTCTGCTACGATATCCTTCTCAGTTTCGAGTTTTTGAGTATTTTGCTTTCTCAATTTATCTTCGAACATTCAAGGGAATGGTACGATGATGCAAGAGGTTCGTATACTTTGGTGCTGCATGGGAAATCGAGAAAGATGCCTTGGCTTTGGTGCGTCGAGCTGTGAGTTTGAGCTACACATTCCTTCGCTTTACCTGTTAAATTCATTCCGAAAGAAGACTTCATATCCTATGATAGAATTGTGAGTGACACTGACAACTTGACAATTGTTGGGTACAATAATACAATGGAACGGAATCATGCCGAGAGAACTTTCTTTGAAACAGGAATATCCCCATTTTATATACTGGAGTATAGTGTCAAAAGTGTGTATCCCTTAGAATTTGATACAATTGTAATGATTTATTGTTCGTTGTCTTTCCTTTCGAACAGAATAAAATCAAACATCTTACACTAATGCTTAAAACAGTTGGCTATGTTTTAAATAACTATGTAAAAGTTTAGCCTTGCACTAAGCGAATAAAAGGAGTCAGTTTAGAATATTTTTGACAGTAAATCAGATCCAAATCCAACTTCTGCAAGAATAATACTATCGTTTCTACTCCGTTTGTCATGTCATAGTCATGAATAGCGTAACAGGAAATACAAAAGGCGATGTATACAAATCTCACTTGAAGACTTGAACACAGAGGAAAGATTGAAACGAAATTCATCATTTATGACATGGCTACACAACAGCATATAGAGTCATTCTAGAGTGAACAAAACAATGACGTATACTTTACTACCAACCGCAGTACTTCGATTTCGAAAATATCGATCTTTTAGCGCAGCAAGTTCTTAGCTCATTATGATTAATTTTGATTATTATATCAAGGTAACGGTAGACTCGTGAGTCCCGACTGATCATTAGGTTAATTAGGACCATATAATACCTCATTAATGTCATTGTACTACACAGCTTTACCCAAATGGACTGAAACTAGAAACATATTGGAGATTAAATTGTCTTTGTACCTGTCTTTAACTATAATATAATGAAGGGTGAAAGCGACTTTACACTGCCGGTGGTTAGCTCTCGTTCTTGTTAAATTGGATAGAACTGGAAAGAAAGCATCATATGCTCCAAAGGCAATTAGCAAAAAGTTGTCGGATCAATTTTTGTTGTGCAATATATTTTCGCAGTTTGTTAGATGCTTCATAATTCAACTTCAAAGTGACAGTAATCTTTTGAAAGTGATCATTCGTCTTGTTCAATTAGGAAAAAGGAGAGATGAAAAGAGTGCACTATAAATATATAGTTTGTACAAAACAAGCTCTGTTTAGCCCCCTCCCGTTTGACTCATATTATTATAGGATTTTCATAATCGAAAGTTTACAATATGTTGTGTCGAATATATTTGAAGGCTAGCTTAGGATTTAGGATGTTTCATGCTTTGCAAATGCCAAGGCCAAGGCAAATATTGTTTGAAAAATATTTTAATTCTGAAGTCGGTATAATTCTGAGGTCTACAGCAAAGATAGCTTTTAGTATTCTGCATCATATGGAGTACTTACAATTTTGTAATCAAATTGTCATAGTGTACCTTTATTCACAAGAACATATTTTATGAATATGGGAGATTTGTGTAAAATTCATTCTGAACACGAGATATGAGTTTTATGTTTTTACACATTCACAGCAAAGTCAGCAACTGGATCTAAGTTCATAGTAAAACTAGTAACGTATTAACATTACTAAATATGTCAGCTTCCCTTTCATCTCTTCAATCTCTTGTAGAGATTCTCGTCACAAATGGTAGTAATCTTGTATAAACTTTGGTCTACGAAAAGATTCAGGATTCAGCTTCCTGTAGAACTTTTAGGAACATCGGTCTATTTCTATAAAAAGCGCCAGGAGATTTCTACATACAATCTGCAAACTCTTTTGATTGTGATTTTATAAGTACTTGGTATATTATTAAGTTACACAAGACTACACAACACAAGTCTCTAATTGGGACGCTTTTCTACAGATTTGGAACCTGAAATCATTACGTTAATCGTATCGCAATGCAAACTTTTATAATGCAGCCAAAACTCAAAACTTATTGATTCCACAGCTTCCTAGTTTCAAATTTTGGTCGGTTGCATTTTATATTTGACTCGAGTCCTTTAAAAAGCCTTTGCCTTTGCCTTCAGCTAAAATGAAACTAAAAAGGACACAGAGGAGACAAGAACGCAACGAGAATACATAAAATGTTCTATTCGCATGTTTTGGAGAGGGAAAATGTACAAGTCCAATATTGCTTCGTGTACTGCAAACGACGTGATGCAGAGTAACAAGTGAACTGCGTGAGAAAGTTGCTTTTACTTCAATCTGACTGACTGGAGTGGGCAATGTGCTTTCGGCTCTCGATGCGTCAACTTCCTGCAAGAACTCCAATCCTAGAAGAATCTCGGAAACGTGCTCAGCCAGCAAAATCTTTGCAGGTTAAAATCTTCTAATTGGAGCGACTAATTCGGTTATTTCTCAGTTGTCAGTGATTATCATTCATCAATTAGTAACATTAGTTGAATTTTAGATGTTATCATCCGTGGACTATTTTACATAATGACGAGTGATACAAACTCTTCAGTGATTTTACATCGAGTGTATTTATAATTTGATTATTCTGTTTTCTGCTGTAATCCATCTGATATTGGTAAAGATTAAACATTGAGTGCAAGCATTGCAAGTGCGAACAATGTATATTCGTGCTGGCTGAGAGAGAACTCATCTACAGAATACCTTACCCAGTTCGGAGTAAAATACACAGATACTAAATTAGTCACGGACAATTTTATGAAAGCGTGATCTTCGGCCCAAAAGCTGCAAGAGGAAGAAGACTATTGTTTCTGTTACATACAAAATTGAGACAAAGTAAAAAGTGTAAAATCCTTTGTTTGCATTTGTGATTACGTGTGAGATGGAACGGAGATCTTGCTGGTGTGATAGAGTTGAGAGGCTTGCGAAGACGTCGGAATGTTTCATCGAGAATAAATTGGAAATTGTTCTGAAGAAAGCTTTTATGCTGTGACACAAAATAATCTAAACAAAAGCGAAAGGTCGACGAGCAATCTCATTGGAGAGGCTGTATGGTTTTCCTTGGCTGACTTTGTCTACACGCTTAGCATACAATCAATGATGAACGATGGGACACAACTCCTCAGTCTCAATCCACCGGCTGGATGAAGAAAGTAGACTCAGAAAACTTTCTCTATTCAACTTTACTGCGAATCTTAAAGTAAAAAATTGTCACATGCAGATTGGCACAGCGGGCAAGAATTGCTTAAGACTTATAAAGACTGTGCATCCAGTTACATTTTTACGCTAAAGAAAGTTAAAGTTGCTGAAGAAGTGTAATATGGGGAACATCAAGATTTCTTCAGTTTTGGTGGTTGATTGGGTTTTTCTCCTTTTGGTTACTGAAGGATGGACAACACAACTTTCCCCCAAATCCTTACCTTTGTCTCGTTCTTTCACACTGACAACCATGATCACGTCACAAGAAGTATTTGTAACCTTCTCCAACGAGTCCAAAACAACTACGGACTTTTTAAGCTTCAACGAGTCCATAAATAATCCTGATTTGTCCTTTATCTCAGCAACCATCTCGATGAGACACCTCAAAAAAACATGGAGCATCTTGTGTACGAATAAATCAAGCAATAACTCAATTAGCAAGTTAGCTGCCCAGCTTACTACTCTCGAGGATGTCTATGAACAATTATTGAGACGCACAGGATTGAACAACGATGTGATGGAAGAGAACTGCACAAATAAATTCGACTCAACTTGTAATGATTATGGAGATTTCTTCAGTGATGTAATCAACGAAACGAACCCTATAAAGCAGCCGAACATAGAGATTCCCTTGGAACATACATGTTCAGATGAAGAAGATGGGACTAAAATCGAGATTGAAGTTCTTCCTGTTCTTCGTAAATGGCTGGAAGAACTTGAAACTTGTAAAATAAATCACATGTATGGTGTAAAGGATGACGCGAATTTAGAAAGATTCGTTTTCCGTTTCATTGTGGCAGTGGATCTACAGAATCTTACAAAGGTTAACACGGACGTGCCCACTGCTTCCGGATTAGAGTTCATCAAGGAATCAGAGATATCGTTGAGTGTGAAGTACTTCCAAGATCGTAAGTGACTCATTTTTGTGTCCTCATAATTGATTTTTCTTACTCTTAAGGGGAAAAAAACAAAATAAGGAAGCAGAAGATTTACGTGATTTCTTTGAAAGTTGAGATTAAAGCTGAGATTATGGCAGAATCAACACTATGAGGATTTTCACTTGCCTACGCACACTTTTGGGCACCCAACCACAATTTAAAATTAGGCAAGAGACGACAAAAGAAGCTTCAGAGAAAACTTTTAACCTTTATGACAGACTTGGTACTGTATGAATGAGTGTACAGAGAAAGCACCCGAGAAATTGTGAAAAATACACATAACATTAGTTTGAATGCAGAGTCATGCTGACCGCATAAGAAACCAACATCCTTAAAAACAAGTCAAGGACAATTCCAGAGAGTGTGTTGTGATGTGAGAAATTTTTGGAGACCACATGCTCATGGTACAAGTCTTCCACCACAAACTAACGCATAGTTTTCTCACCACACTTTTACCAATGCGGAAAGACACTTTTCTTATTTCCAACCTAATATACTTCAAAGAAGACACTCGTTTCAGAACGTCTCTTGGGATGTAAGTATACACACGATGACAACTTATATAGGATGAGAAGAAATTGTGGAACTGTGCGGGGCTGAGGAGGTACTTGTTGCCCTCCTACTCTTGTACGATTACTTTATTCTTACAGAAGAATGAGAATGTTTGTGTATCATCGACTGTCTGCAAGAGTTTACCCCTTAGAGTACAAGTTCCTTACTGAAGAACACGCCTTCGTTTACAATAGAATACAATACACTGTTGTGTTGTAAAGAAGGACTGTTAATTTGTATTCCACTTGGGGAAAGCTCAGAAAGCTAGGAAGTCTAGATGAGAAGCACAAAAGAAACGGAATGACATGTTATTAAGGAGATAACTAATTCTCCAGTGCAACACAAGTCTGAAGTCTCCTCAGTCACGAATCCTATTTGTGCGTTCGTCCTACTCTACTAGTACCTGAATATATTTTCGTCAGATGCCATAAACTTTATTGGTAGGCCGTTTTTGGGTGTAATCCTCATACGAACAGTTTTTTTCTTGCAAACTGACAGAATCATGTTTAATTTTAAGATTTAAATTAATTAAATTCAGCTGATAATACTCATTATGAGTGTAGATATTATATTGATATTCCGTTTCCATCAAATTGGAAAATAATAAGCCGGGATTTGATAAACGAGCATAATTCGTGACTTGTTATCATGCTGTGATTTGGGTTTGGGTTTGCTTTATTTGATGAAACCAGGGTAAATTGGGATTCGTGAATATAAAGAGCACCTGAGATCTGAGCTTTTGATAACTTTGCTTTGCTTTCCCTTCCGTGCAACACAAAACACCACAAACAAGACAGATTTGATTTCAGTTCTTGTTTGGCATCATATAGTCTGTTCACTAGCGTATGATTAGCATTCAGTAAATTCAGTTATTATGACAGAATTCGTAGAAGGACAAATTGTATGGCTTTATGTCCCTAGCTTGTGATGTATTCTGCTGAAAGACTTTTAGACCTTACTAATTGACTTGACAAGATAGACATTTGAGATTCAAAAATCAAATACTGGGAGCTTCGCTCTAATTATAACGTTACGGGAGGTTGAGATTTGTGCCCATAGTCTGTGCAATAGGATGCATGTATCCCTGATTTCTGGTTTTATTGTTTTCATACCGAAAAACACGCCAGGGAACTCCCTATCGAGAATTATTGCTTAGTATTATTTGTATTGTCGCGTGAGCACATGCGAGTATGCATAATTATACTTAAAACTCACGAATTCAATTAATTAAGTTTTGAGTTTGGGTTTGGATAATGAATCTCCATATACAGTAATATGCATTCAAGAGTATAGGAAGCTTAGTGATAAGTATTTAAAATGCATAACCATTGCATGTAGAAAGGTATCGTACCCAAGATTTCCTCCATAAATTATAACTATCGCAAAATGAAAAAAATGGTACGTAATCTACTGGCAACTGTGCAAATTCATTACCATTATTAGGTTGCACTAGAGAATGCGTGACAAGTTTTTTCCGATTGTTCTGTAGATGCCCAAACTATAATCAGTAGCTGAAGTTGTCATGAACGAAAGAATGACTCTTTTGTGAAGAAGTTTTCTAGACGCTTAATGAATTAATCGCTATAATTGAGGAAGCTTACTAGCAGCGCACCTTTCTGCTTTCACCAAAAATAAAGCAGAGAAAGAGCTTTCACTGAAAATAAAGTATAAAGCTGGCGTAGGTCCATAGATCTTGAAAAATGTAAAAGTTCCATCTGTCTTCGAAGAAAGTTTTCCTTGAAGAGTTCTCTAGTCTAGTGCTCTTATCTTATTCACTAAACTTCATTTCCTTGGTGGAATTAGGAATGCGTGTTGAGAAAGGATTAGTCCTCTTCTCGTCATAAAAAGAATCTCAACTTTTGCTGTCAAGAATTGTGAATCGTGCTTTGGCCGACAAGACACACGAAAAGATTGGAAAAGTTTAGACATTGTACAGACAAATGCTTTCTGTATGCATCTCAATTTCGCATCAAACTTCCACAGATCCATGACTGATGACATTGATGTATTTGCATTAACTCATCCTCGCTTAGCTTGCAACATTGCCTAACAATCATGTAATAATTTGTAGTATTACCAAACTTATCTTCACGAGAATCTCGTCAACTAATGAGGGCATAAAGGATCAATTTATTATAATACTATTATAACACGTTACAGTGGCTGAATTGCATCGTTATCAGTATTAATGCAAAATTAGAAAATGACTGTTTCATATTTTCACTGTTTTAATTACAAACTATCTTAGGATACATATGGACAGTTCGTTTAATTACAAGAACTGTTGTTATGTTGTTTGTTGTCTTCTATTATTTGAGTTCATTATTTTCAAATAATCACAGCAATATCCCATTTCGCAGTATTTGTGAAGCAAATGTTTGATGTATCCTGAATCTTCTGGAGTTCTGAATTGTTCAAAGTTTATTATTAGATAAGAGAGGTGTACTTCTGCTATTGAATACTGTTTTCAGCCAACCTTTTAGTTGAAGGAGTGGAATAAATTGGCTTCATTTTCTATCTCTCTCTCATCAATTGAGCATCGAACCGAGAAGAAAGTAATCGATTCTCCATTTAGCAGAAGTCGTCAAGTAATTCGTAGCTCTCTTATTTGCTAGAGGTAAAAGGAGAAAGTATAAAAGAGGAGCGTTCCTAATCAGAGCAGTGAACAGTTGACACTTCACACTTCTGGTGTTGTACAGCCTTGATTTAGTGTACTCTTAAATGGACGTGTCAAGGACTGCATTATTATTGATCTTATGGTGGAATTAAACCTTTGTATTTGGTAAAAGAGTTTAGTTTTCATAAAACACTATGATAGTTTCTGAAGATGGAGGTGAAGAAATTGTGTGATCCAACTAGAAGTCTCCGCAACACATACCAACTCCGTACCGAAGCTTAAGTAGAAAAAAATTGAATAGAATGTTTGGTGGTGTATGCCCAGATATCTGTGTGCGTGATGCGATGTCTTACAAAGAAGATGGAAAGGATTACTGAGGAAGACCAGACAAATTGCATCTGCTATGACGCTAAATCTTTTTTGCTTCTACAACGAAAAGCTTCGTAAATAGAGATGCTCGTATGTATGTCACATCTTCGTGCACGACTATAGGAAAAATACCCATAATATTATCATGAAAATGTCCTAAGGTATTGCAAAGATTTTTTCTTAGGTCATGACTTCTTTCTTGTGTGACTTTGATTGACGGTGGGGAGTATGGAAGGAGTGATTGAGAATATGTCTGCTCGTTCTACAAGTCTACACATGCGATCGACACAGCAGATGACGTGAATAGAGAATCTTAAGAAAAATACTCGTTTTCATAACTTGCAATAAATCTTTCGCAAAAGATACTCTTGCCTTAAGTGACATAATGATTGGACGGCTTTCATTTACCTTTGACATTATGAAGAGTTACTATATAGGCTTCCGACTTCGATGACTACTTTCACTTCCGTGAATCACTACTCCGTTACATACATCACCCCATGCATTACTACTAAATATCATAGATTAATAGACTGGATTATTATTACATTAAGAAATTTCTTCTTTCAGTAGTTAATATTTCAACTTCAGTCACAAATTAATAAGAAAGAAAAATTCATGAAGTTATCGCCGCTTGATCTCTTCTCATTCTCATGTAGCAATCAAGGTTTTATGAGTCAGCAGATTTTGTTGGAAAATTATATTTAAAACTTCGATGTGATGATGTGAAGCGTTGTTCCATTATCCTCTGTTTTTACTTATAGTTTAACTTTAAGTTGCTGTCTTCCACAAATAGACTAGAAGCAATATAGTCTAAACTAAACAATCAAATCCCCCTTACAAGTTAGGCTTACGTGAAGAATTGTGAACCAAGTACATCAGACCCCAAACGATGCTGCGACCTGCCTACCGGTGCTTTCTCCACTTTCTCCGGGGTTTCACTGAATGTTCACACTATTTCATCATAGATGGGGACCAGGGCTTTGCTGAGCAAGTTTTGTGAAGTGCTTAGGGAACCACACCCACCCACGCAGTTTTACGTACGAAGGTCTTACCCACGTCTTCTACTGCGTAGTTTTGATGGTGAAAGCAGGGGAAAGAATAAAAATTGAGATCACACTACGTTAGAGGGACTGTTGGTATATTGCACGACAAAATAGGGAAAGCACCCGACTTTCTCCCAATGGATGGAGACAGAGATGTTTCTCTCCAGTCTCGGAGGAAGCATTGGAGCAATTAAGTGTGATTATGAGTGTACGCGTGTCCATAGTACAGTCAGGTCGTCTCTCCATGCCTGTGAAGTGATAATGGATCTTTTTTCTTTCCTAGAACGGTGTCGGGTTCTTTACAACATTTCTAAGGAAGTGAAGGGAAGTTGTGAAGCTGGAGAAGAATGCCTGTCGTATGAGACAAGAAGCGTGTGCAGACTTCGCTCTTACTGCTCCGTTCCTGAATGCCGTGAGCCTTTTTAATTAATCTTTTCGTATACGTCATAACATTTCTTTTGGCTAATTAGATTTCAGAAAATTATGACGTGTTTGAAAATTCTCAGACTTACTCATGTACAAGTCATGATATCTGCTCTCTTCCCACTCACTCCCATAAGCACTCAACGTTGTTAATTTTCAAGTGACTCGTACCGATGATCTAAAATAGAGGAGGATTCTTGAGATCTTTAGGCTTTATTCACAAATGTACGTGTATCTGTGCGTCTTAAATTTAAACACTGCATCTTTGTCTTCCCCGAATGTGAAAGTACTACATCCATGAATTTTCAGTATGCATAAGATCCTTTGAATGAAGAGGTAGGTTTTGATATGCAAATTTTATTTGAAAATGTTGTGCAGATTGACTAGATATCCAGCTTAAGGCTTCCGAATTCTAGATTTCTAAGACTTTTCGAAGTATTCAGAGGCAGGAAAGCAAACACTAGATCGATTTTTCTTTCTTCCAACTCTCCCACTGTCTCTTAATGCCCAAAGCTTTTTATTTCACTCAGACTCTGACAAGAAGAGTGTTTATTTTTGTCCATGGATCTCTCTTTCTTCTTCCAAGCAGGAAGGAAGTTTACCGAGAAAAAGCTTATATACATTACTAGTTATCATCCGTAATTGAGAGGAAGCAGTAGAGATTCTCTTACACAGAATACTTAACAATTTCTCTCTCAAGTAAACTGAGCCGTATAAAGAGCCGACAACTAACCCGTCTTATCTCACCTAGAAACATCCCACAGGGCATTTCATAATAACCAATACGACTCCATCATTCAGGCATAAATTCAAAATGAAATCACACTCTCCCAATCTTCGGGTACATATGCTAGATTTGATTTTACTTTTGCTTAAGACTATTCTTTGTTACAGTTTGTAGCAAAAGGAGAAAACCCTTTTCCAGCTGTACCGTCAAAAACCCTCGGTGCTGAAAATGTTGGCAAGCCATCGTTGTTTGTTGTCCCTGTGGAGAGATACGTTTTTTTTCTGGGAGAAAGGTGTCGGAGTGTAACCAAATGTGGGATTTCATTCCTACTTCTCTTTCTATTTCATGTTGCATTGTATCGTGTTTCTAATACAACTGGCATTTCTACGTGTTTGATTTCACAACTCACAAGTGAGGAATGTATTTTTGAATCATTTTACTACTGCCACTCTGCCCTCTCCCTCGGTTTCCCTTTTCGTTGTTATGAGAAAGTAAATGCAAAGCACGAAGGTCTTCTTCCTTTCAATTGAATCTGTTTGTGCTTTTGTTAGAATTAGGATGGATTGCATGTTGCCCGTAGACTTAGCTTAAGGGAACAATCCACACACAGAACGCAGTCTGGAGTCTGGAGACTTTGGTATCATCAATCACCCGTCTTTCATATTGTTATCTATGTCAAGGAATTATTTCATGGGATGTGTATGCAGACTCAGACGCTGATTTTCAAATGTTGATGAGACATGGTGGAGTGATAATTAATAATGTGGAACAATGTACAATGTTTGGTGAGATTGACTCTTTGCTCGTCGCATCATTATCATGTTTCTTGAATGGGAGAAAGCAGGTTTAGCAGAAGGTGGTAGCTCATAGGAAATAGGAGGCCATGTAAATTCCGCTGGATAGTGGATGTACACGTAATGCGCTAATCCTGGAAGATGTAAGAGGCTGATGGGTGATGGGGTGGTGGTGGCAAAAGTGTGGTTTGTCTCTAGAGAAATGGCTAAACCAAATTTATACTACATTCCCTGTTCATAAAGTGCTTTCTAGTTTCTAGCTTGTGTCGGCCTTTCTCCGTGTTTGCATTAGGAGAGCATGAACATTATATAGAGACTGGGGAGACAGACTTCAAGAGGCTATACATACAATATTATTCGAGTGATTCCACCCACAACACACTCTTACTCTTTGTAGAAAGTTGAGCTGAGCGCTAAGCAGTTACACAATATTTTTGCAATAGCTTTCGTGGAGAATTACAGGAGTAGCTCTTATGACGGATGAACTAGAGAGGAGATGAATAGAGGTAGTAATCTACGAAGGAGCCAACTGTGTGTTTGTGTGTGGGTTCATGCCTTTATGCTATGAAGTGAAGTGGATTAAGCAGGAACCATCGTATTTAGAGGAAATGTGAACGCTAGTCTCTAGCCTTCTATTTCCATTATCTAGAAGCCTCTGCTGCAACCATTGCCATTATAATAACCGCTGCTATTACAGTTCTACATCATTGTATATTGTATCTTCTTTCTCAGCTTGATTTGCAACAGTCTAAGCAATCGAAGTAAGAATCTATATTATAGGAATTTGAGTCGTGAAAGAAAGAATATAAGAGAATATGATCCATTTACAAGGGACATATTTATTGCATTGAACAGACGGCTGGCAAGGTTGTGAGAAATTGAGGGGACCCTAATTTGCCTTTACACAATAAAATCGTAAATATCATCACTGGAGAGAATACACAAATGTAGTTATCGCTGTTACTTTGTGACAAGAGCAATTCATTCTTCCATCTAATGACTCCTGTGAAGCCCCTAATTGACGCAATTAAGCTAGTGGGAACATTAGTGGATGGGATCTATTGAAACTCAAAAGCTTTTACACTTTCGACCATGAATGTGATTAGCAAAGTGGATGAAGACTCAGTGTAAAAAGTCACCAGATCTTGACATTGAGCTTGAGTTGTGAATGAACCCAAAAAGAACAAAAAACCACATAATATCTGGCGTTGGGACAAGTGCCAGGATTTTGATTGAAGCAAACAACCAAGAAGAGTAGGCTAATAATATTAATTTGTACGGTCTTTCAACAGCAGCAGCCTCAATTCTCAGTCTACTCTACAATCTGCAAGCGCACAACAACTCTCACGGGTTTGCCTTGTGAATTTCTGATTAAATCTGTATTCTGCATACATATTACACTTACACTACACATGCCCTATGATTTTATGTTTGCCGAAAAACAAATTAGAACGTGGACACAAAAGAGTGTTACTAACTTTCTAATGCATGTCTACCCATTAATACATAAACAAGGAAAGTGTTCCAAATAATTTTGTATTCTTTGACCTTCATTGCAACCAATTAAGTAGGGATACATTGTGTGGTTAAGGGAGCTTTGACTGTTCCAGTGAACAGGACAAAGCACAACCAAAACCATACGGACATTTTTCGGAGTCCGGGCACGGCACTACACTAGCTCTCCTCTCTCAGTCTTCTCTCACCAAGACGAACTTTCTTGAAGGAGCCAGATGTGTTAGTAAAGTTAGTGTGTAGTTAGTTAGTATATATGGGAGTAGTAGTAGTGTAGTCGTGGGACGCCGAATCGTAGGCTGAACGAGGCAACATGCACACTGCTGAGTCTTGTGCCAGGACAGCGTGCCAATAAACCGAAAGGATGCAGTTTCCCATCGCACCCAACCCTGCAAACATCCGACTACACTTTCTCTCTTCTTTCCTCTATAAGTCCTCCTCTGTATAACTCATCTCTTACCCTGCCACCTTCTTCCATCCAAGTACCCTCAGACTCAGCATGTAACTACTTACCTTTCCATTAAGCCATATATAAATATATATTTTAACTACCTTCGGGTCTTAAGCAAAACTCATCCGAGAAATGTAGTGGCTAGGTTGGAAGAACAAGGACTTCGTAGGTTTGTATAAAGGACTCTCTCTCTCTCTCTCTCGCTCCTCTGACAGTTTCAACTTTGCCCTTTCACAAGAAAACTTAAGAAAGAGTTGAGAAACTTTGTTGGAGAAAGTATGGGAGGTGTGGGTGGTAAAGGGAGTGGTAGTGGAAGTTATTGGACCAAAGCAGTAGGCATGAAATGGCCTTCTTTGGCTGGAGTGGCAAGTATTCTGTGGTTACTCGTGGGAGTGGCGGTGGGGGAGGCGGAAGTAAACAATGTTAGTAACTGTACTGGCGTTGACGACAATGCTGTCATTCCAGGAGTGGGGTGCGACTTTGAGGACAGTGTGGGGTGTACCTGGAGCTGGAGAAAGCCTAAAAGCAGTGAGGACACAGGGTTCCGGGTCACCTCTGTTGCTCAAGCTTTAAGTAAAATCCAACAACTCAAGGGGGACTTCAGTGCTCCCATTATCGACGCCAACAATAAGACTGAAGGTGAGTGTTATACTTGAAACATTCTTTTGCATACTTCATGGCTTTCTAGGAACGCACGAGAGAGATGGAATGTCTCCAATTTCACAATTGCATGAGCTCAAGAGGAGTCGTGGTGGAGAAAGTCTTGAGGTAGAGAAGTGGTCAGCAAAGGAAGAAGAAGAAGAAGGTATAGAAGACTAGAGGTCCTCTATACTCTCTACTACACATGGTTTGTTGGTGGTGGTACTATATATGGAGACAAAAAGAAATCCACTCTCGCCTTCAGTCGCTTGATACTTCGAATCCAATTATAGTTGAATAATCTTGTGTGAAATCATGCGGATCATTTACAATACACGTCAGAGAGTTTGAATTTGAGGTGAAGCTCAAGCTCAAACAATGTGTGACACTTTTGTTGTGACAAGTTGTTGCATCATATCTCCTTGTAGGTGAATGCAACTTGATACTCGCCACATATCTCGTGAGTGAGAAAATTGTACCTTCATGTCCTTAACTCACATGAACCCCTGTAGGTTGCTAAATTCTCATCAATGGAAGTCTTTCATTGGTGAACAAGTGAGCTCTCAAACTCAATAAAAATAAACTAAATAGAGCAAATAGTATAGTACACACATATACACGACACCAAATGTCTTGAGCAGAAAGAAGGAGGACTGACTAAAAACATGAGAAAGTAAAATTGTTTGCAAATATTTGTGGAAGGTGACCATTTTTTTCTATTTCGTTTACCTTTCACTCGCGTTTATGGTTCTTAAGTACCTTAAGCAATCAAATGATACTGAAGACTTCATTCACATCGGAAACTTTAGTTTATGTCATTCTTCGCTTTATGAAGCATGTATATTTAGGATTTGCATGTTTCATTAGAAAGAGTGCGAAAGCAATTACCTGTTCCTGCGTACTCCTACACTCTCATACGTATATATCGTATTTGTTTATAGATACTTACTGCGAATGTAATGCATGAGGATATTTTTAAACAAGTACTGCGAATTCGTAAGATTTTACAAGGAACGAATGTAACAAAAACATTTTCTCTTGGAATAACGAATGATTGATTTTCCTGTACACACCTCTGCCACTGCCACGCTTATAAATTCGTATGATTCGTTAGAGATTTAATCAATTGATGCGACAATGATTAAGACAGTGGCAACCGCAGTTATATTTACCTACGGATGAATATGAATTATATACTAAAATGAATGTTCACAACAAGTATACTTCGTATTTCCGAATTGTGAGCAAAATAAGCCTGAAAGTCTGAGCAAAGGAGGCTGCTGCTGTACAAGCCATAATCTTATTATCTGAACACTTCATCGTTACCATATCCCACTCACTTTCCTTTTTGATGGGTATTATACATTTGTTCCTATCAGATACCTTTCACCATAGACTATACACCGACAGTGCTACAGTTGTGAATTGAGATGTATACTCCCTGAATACCTCGTTGATTTAATCCAATCAAAGGGTAGATTGGTGGTGTGTATTACAACAGTGGAGACTGTAGATGTAGACAATCACCGCAGAAAAACATGTGGACCTAATTTACAATTTACCTGCATACAGCCACAGCGTTCCCTTGGTGTACTACGCGTTGGTTAAGTTTATGGAAATCTGTAGTATGGAGAATTTTGTTTACTGTTTTACTGTTTTAAATATTCAGGTGGGAGGATACTTATCGATTTCCGCGTTATTGTCACATTGCTTTCCCTAAACTTCAACGTGCAGATGTATTACTTTCTCTTCGAAAGTGAAAGTCTCCAGCTGACTCTTATAGGATCTCTTCCCTTTCTAATGAAATGGTTACACACAGTGAGTATTTCACTTTGCAGAAACGAGGAGAGTAAGTTATGCCTACAGCACTGGAGGAAGAATGAGGAGAAATGGAGATATCATTCTATTCCCTGGGCTTATATTGGTTTATTCTTCGTACAAAATATGAAGTCCTTCGTGCAATTTTATCTCTTTAAAACTCGTTTTCCTATTGTCTTCCACTTAAGTGGGTTTTACTTTTACTTCTACAGCAGCAGTTGTAAGTTATGGGAACGCTTTATGTGCTCTTTGTGACGATTTCTGTTTACTGGGTTTACTCACACGAACTTAAAGAAATCTAGCAATGTAGAGACTAGAGACAGGAAGAACGACGGTTGGTGGAGCACGAGTGGTGAACAGTCAAAAGCACAGGATGATTTCAGAATTAGTTTAGAAATGAATAAAATGTCTTTCCGAAATAGTTGTTTGTCCTACAGAAAGTTTCTACTTCTAGCAAAAGACTTATTACCCCGTAGGAAGTTTACTTATTCTGCCTTTCTCCAGTTTTCTCTACCTTTCTGGGGAAAGTCGTTTATTTATGCTCTCGTTCCCATCGTAGAGATAGAAGTTGGAAGTGAAATGGTATTTTTTGTAAATTTGGACGACATGTGTGACAAGAAGGAATAGTTCAGAAGGCATCTATAGCTGTAGCAGGACTCCCACACATATATATATGGGCATGCATGTCTATATATACAAGTAGATATACATAGCTGAAGAAGAGATGTAAAGACACACCAAGTTGCCTTGATTGAGTGGGAGATCTTTAGCCTCGTGCAAAAGACCCAAGGTTATTTGGCTTTTTTGCTATTCAAACTGCATCCACGGCTTCTTTCTCCTTCTAGGCAGTCCTTTGGTAATAAAGGGACGTAAACAACGTAATAAAAAGAGAGAAAGGAATGTTGATTGTATGTATGGCTGTGCAGGAAGCCTTTGTTTTATGGAATGGTTTTATGGAAGACAATGCAAGGAGATGGGAGGGATTGAGATGTTGGTGGTCGTGGCAAGGGTAGTGGATTTGATAAGACACTAATGGATATTTAAGCACGGGACAAAGAATGGATACGATCTAACGAGCACAATTTTTCATGTCTCTGCTCCTGAATATTCATCCGTTTATCGATTTCTCTACTTCATCTTTCAAGCCGCTACACACACTCGTCTGTACATCTACACAGTCTTCTTTAAAGATTTGTAGATGAGATTTTGTCCTTCTTCTTCATTGATGCACTTCATATTACACATGTGCCGATGGAATTAGGAAGAGTACAGAATAGTCTTCCTACTTCACAAAGGAAGTAAGCAATAGTAAGAGAAATAATCAAGCAGACAATAAACCATAATGTTCATAGTGTAAGCAAATTATGGGAGAAAATTGAGTGAGAAGATGTCCCTCTGGAGTCGTTTCCATGATCCGTTGGGTCCTGCAAGCCATCGGATTTTGGAAATCTCGTTTCGCGACATCCTTTCTGCATCTGAACGGACGAAGCACATCTCCCCATGTTTAAAAGGCAGATGCCTTAAATCTACAGCGGTATGCCCTCATTGTTGATAGTTGCAAAATGGGAGCTATTTATATAGTGTTCTCTCAAGAGAGTGCGAAAGATTCGTTTTTCCGCTTGAAAGATCATAATTATTAGAATTCGTCCGAAGGGTAAAAGTAATTCTACCTCGTAGCAACATGCTGCCGCCTCCACAAAACCAGACTGTCACATATCAACTTAAGTTTGAGGCTCGTCATCCGTTTTAATTCTGTGAAGATGAATATAAACTCGGGACAAAAAAGAAAATGGTGCTTCCTCGTAAAAGAGCTAAAACATTAGATAGAAAGACTTCATATCCATTAAACTATCCCACCAGCTTAAAATTTCTGGGAGGCGTCATTACGTAATCATTATGACGCAATTAAAAGTTTGAGTACATCGTAGACAGAGGTTTAATTCAGAGATACTTTAAAAACTTTGAATAGAGATGGCTGTGTGTATGTATAAAGTTGTGTAAGCTAACGTGACACACAGCTTATAGAGTCAATCGCACCAACCATTTACTAATACTTTCTACTATAGTATTTAGTAGTTCTTCAACTCTCTCATCTGTACTTCTCTCTTCTGCATCTTGTGTAGTAATTAGATTTGAATCGTAGTAATTGTGGTGTTGCACAAGTTTTCCTCGGTTCTCAGGGACAGGAAACTTCTGTTAAATGAATCCTATCCCAATGCAAATATCCGTGTAATCCCAAAATTGTTAGGAAATCAAAATAAATAAATCTATTAGGAAGTCCCATGAATTAAATGTCAATACGTTCTACCTTCATTATTATTCTTCTAATGAAATGAGATGTAAATATGTAAATGTTTTTTTCGAAAGCCAACGCAAAGAAAGAAACAAGAGTTGCATGGTTGCTTTTTAGTAGAAGGATTTCGAGAAGAATTTATCGGTTTGATAGTAAAAGATCCCGATATAGGGCTGAAGAGGAATGAAGGAAACTACAGCAGCAGGAAGTGATGGGATTCTACAGGAATCCCGATCTCCTTTATCGATCCATATTTCGGTCATTCCTTTCCAAATGTACCGTTCGTTCCTTCGAGCCAAAACTAATTCTTTCTTTTGTTCAGGAATCCCACTGCTCCTTTTCGATTTATAGATTTTCGTTCGGAATTTCCTACTCTGGTCACCTTCACGCAATATCTCCAAAGTTCTTTAAGATTACAGAGGTTAAGAAGTAAAGTCATCTTTTACTGCGAAATAATCTTACCATTCACGTTTGATGTTTTTTGTGCAGTTCAATTTTCAATAGAAACACAATGTTATTTGCAGCAACTCTACCAGCAACAACTGTTGAAATCCTCAACATGTCATACTCAATCAGAGATTTAAGTAAGGATTGGTGATAGGGTCGCTTGGCTAAATAATCGCATACGAAAAGGTAGGAAAACAACGTTAAATTCAATACACTCGCTGAATGTCAGACAGAAATAAAATAGCTTTTTCTAGGATTTTTAACTTTTCCGTGACAGAATAAATGAGACAGTTAATTTATGACTGGAGCAATAGCCCAAGGAGTACAAGAAAAGTTGTAGCTCTGCATTTTCTGGAACTTGCGAAATATATGCCTTCTGTTTTTCTCATACAAGTTTTTATTCGAAGTTATTTTTAAAAAACAGTTGTGTGTCGGACAAGAAGCCAAGGATGAATGTGGAGTAATGTTTAATGAAATGAAATAAATGTTCTCTTTGAACATTTGAGATGTAATGTGATCTCCCAGTCCATTCTATTCTGTAGTCAAGAGTGTAGCTAGCGGCAGTGGATGTCGTGGGTGGATAGATAAATGTAAGCCAACAAATACAAAATTTGTTGAATCTGCTGCTCTATACTACTACTTCGTTTATAGCTTACACAGAAAGAGAATTTTTTTCTTCTGTTTGGAGTAGACTCGAGACGGAGAAAAGTGAATCTTATATTTTCTTCCATAATTACGTCACAAAACATTTACAAGGTTTCATTCGAAATGACAAAATGTTTATGTATGACAGAGCCGTGTGCTTGGTCTCCATTTCAAGGAGTTAGGCTTAGCTTCTTATATCTCATAGATGACTTGCCTGGAGAAGAGGATGCTTCGAGTTTTCTAGCAAAACTTTTCAAGTTATTTTAGAAATAACGTCACGATGAAAAAGTTGTACTAAGAATAACAACCGTGTAAAAATAGTGCAAGTGTGCCAATGTGAAGGGATTGCTTTAACTCCGTGTGTGACAGAAGTAGCGAGAGTGTCTCCTTTACTTGCTACAGGGACACTCTCTCTCTACTGGGAAGTGGAAATGACGTGGATGTTGAAGAGTCTTTTGAACGGATCAGAAGACAGGGACAGGATGTGTCAATTTTATATTATTTTGATACTTCACTCGTCATTCACGAACGAGTTCAATTTCCTCTTGGGATGTGCCTGAATCTGCATTTCTATTGTGGAAGTTGTGTGGTCCATTTGACGAGATGAAAGTTTCCAGCTTTCTCGTGTTGAGTTCAATATTATGGTCTGATGCACGCTATACAGATAGTGTAGAAGTGTTGGTAGTGGTCTTGACGAGTGGAAGACTAGGAGCGACCTATGGGCTTTCACTCGAGACGTAAAGTGGATCGCATGACACAATAAAGGACGGCTGTGTGTATTCAACTCACGGCTCATCAGGAGCATTTCCAATCTCTACGTTCAATAGTGTACACCATCACCACTTCACTACCAGCAGATCAACCCGGGAGAGCCGAAGATGAGATCATTTCCATCCAAACTATTTCACCCACTTGAAAACACTTGGATGTACTAGTGTTTTATTCTAAAAGTATTTGTTTTTCATTCGCTGGAGGAAAGAATCATTTTCTTATTTTCCGTGTGGTGGTGTTACATAAATGTGGAGGTGCATTAGACATTATTGACCTCACATGATCTGCCATAAATATACGGGATGAGGTATGAACAAAAGTTCATAAAGACGATGGAGAGAGAGAGAGGATACATGAGAATACATACATGTGTAAACCCGTAAAGAATCTTAAGAGAAAGCAGGGGGAACCCACATGAGTCGAGAGACAGACTTTCTCTCGCCCTTCTGAGATTAAGAAGGAAGATGGATGTGAAGGAAGAAAGAACTCGTTGGTGGAATTTTAATCTAAGGCTTGCTACACAGTTGATTGTATGATGGAACAGATGGAATATAGACTGCCATCTCATCAATAAGTAAATGAGTTTCTTTAGGAGATGTCACTTTTGATTGAGGTTTTCTCCTTCCCACATTACATTTCTAAGAAGATTAGCCAATAACCCTGTTCCAAGAATTCTTTTCTAACCGATGTACTCTTCTAAAGTAATAATATACGAAGTCCTATCAATTCATAATGTGCCTAATGAAGAAAAGGTGAAAGGAGAGGAAGATCAAGGTTCAATAAAATACGGGTTCTGTGTAAGTAGACATGAAAATGTCAAGTTAAAAATAAACATAAACTTCTGCTTTGATATGTAATTGGCAAATACGATGAGCCATTGTGCAGAGGCACTGACAGTATTTAAGCATTACGAACACGCACGAATGGACAAGTGTAGAAAGTAAAGCTAAAAAATAATCCTCTTAATTTTTTCTGCAAGTCGAAACTCAGAATCCCAGAGGAATTTGTGTCTGATGTCTGATTGAGATGGCAAAGAATCCACAGAAGGGTGGAGGAGGGATTTGTACAGATGGATAGGTTCGTTTTGATGTAGCATCTTCCAGCAGAAGACCAATCTTGTTTTAGTTGGAGGTGGAAAGTAGAGTGGGAAGAGTAAAAAGAAATTCTCAATCTCCAGGGGAAAATGAATGAAAGTTTAATGAGCCTGCTACGTTTCATCCTCTAAATTTAGGTCATATCGAGACTTAGCTTCGGTGTTGCGTAATGCACTTCACAGACATTAAAGAGACAAACATCGAAAGACAGATTAATTTATGTAAGTAGAAAGTGCCAAGTGCATTTTAGATACAGAACACCATTCAATGTTGATTCAACGTGTATTTTGTACCTGCAACTTTCACATTATATAAATAATCTCGTTGTAAATAATAAGCATGTTGAAATTGCTGATGACTGATGATACCTACACGCACCTACCTATGTGACCTACACACTTTCACTTTAGCTAAAGTACATTGAAATAAAGAACTTGTTTGATTTACCTCAATTAACGTAACCTCAATTGGATTTTATATATAAGTTGTGAAGGTGTAAATGCCTTCTATTAGTGTTTACAAAAGTATCTTCCCCCAAAAAAATTCGCATTGATGAAGTATCAAATTTGTACTTTTTCAGGAAATTTTCTACTCCTCGCGTGGGAGAAAGGTGCCAAAACCCAGGCGCAATATCGACTCACGAGTCCAACATTTGTTGATTCCCAATCAACTTGCAACCTGCAGGCCAAAGTCCATATGAACAATATGGAGAATGTTGAGCTCAAGATGGTCATCGGAACTCTCAACCATTCCTCGTACGTCCCTATGGCCGTCCTCGGCAACAGACGAAACACGTAAGGCAATCAGATTCCTTAAGTCAGGACACGACTAGCATTCATTCCATTAAAGAAGACTCTCTGTACTTGAGCAGCTTCAGTAAACAGAAGTCTGTTCGAAATGAAATGAAGTATTTATGTGTCCAGTGCCAGGGACTCTTTTAAAACACGAAAACATCTCCCTTTCCTACTTTCACATGACTCAACTCCCTTTAAAGCGCTGATTCTGTAAGTCCATAACGAATTCAAGCGATGAAGATACGACGACAACACTGTACACTCTTGAAAAGGGTGACAGATGCACGCAAACCAAACAGATTCCCGTACAAAATATTTGTATGCTAAAAAATGGAGTTGAAGTTAAGGAGGTTAGGTAGTCTTCGGAGTATGGAGTAGGTGTGATTGACAGAGTCTAAAGAGAATCTCTGGCGGATCGATATTATATGGACTACGGGCAAAGTTAGTAGTACACACACATAGAGGAAAACTCAAAGAAGCTCACCCTGGAGAAAGTCAGGGAGTCTCCTTTTTCCCAAGCAACTTTCACCGACCGAGGAAACTTTTCTAATTCATTTATGCTGCTCTGGCTCCGGGTCTTTTCGAGGCTATCAACTTATCAAGTAGACCCAAAAGAATGCCTTTTTGTTAGACTGCATATAAAATCAGGTTCCATTTCCTCTTGCCATTTGAACTTTCCGTGAGAAGGGAAGTCCCTCTCAGAGAGTCTCGCTCTCCTTTCAGACCCTCCGATGAAATCAAACATGTTTAATAGTGATAGGAAGCGAAGGTTCCTCTTTCCAATTTTGGCACGAATCTCTCGAAAGAGTTCGTGTACTAATGTATGTTGTGAGTAGAGAGAGAATTTCATTTACAAAGTAAAACTTTGTTGTGGTATTGTCATGCAAAGGTTTTAAGCTAAGTGAATTGGGAAAATTTGTAAATGAGAGATAAAGAGGAACACATCACTCTTCCTTGTTCAGGTGGGAAAGTCTGAAGCAAATGGTTGGGAAGAGAGTCCAGCCTTTCCAAATCATCCTGGAGGTTGACAATCCTGCCGGAGTTCCATCGCATTTTGCCATAGATGATATCCGTCTGGTTGACTGTTTCCCGAGTGAGTTATTTACAACAGGTTTTTGTTATTTTACAACTGTGGGAAATCAAGTGTAGTATTAATTTATGAAAATGAATTTTTCAGACAAAGTCTGTGTCCCTCCGTGTGTGGACAAGGAATTCAAATGTAATGATGGAAGCTGTATCAGCCGGAATCAAATATGTGACCTCAACAAGGACTGTTTAGATGGAGAGGATGAGAGTCATCCCAACTGTGGTGAGTTCTTCTGCGTACTATTGTGCATATCTCCATCTGGGCACGAATCGATTTCTCCAGTTGTAATGATATCTTCTGAAAGATCTCTTCTTGTCGTAAGGATTATGGGATTCCATTAGTACCTGTCACAGTCCTTTTTTTCCTTCCTGTCACTCGTGGATCAGTCCCTGTCCTCCAGTTCTGCTAGCAGACAATGTACACACTACGGATGATAGGACATTATGCAGTCAAGGAGAAATCAAATCGAAAATCGAAATGCAAAAGCACGAACGAAGCCCAGAGTAAAACGAAGAAAAGGAAAAGTTTGAGTAAATTGGTAAAGAGAAGAAGTTTTTCACTTCAGACGGAAATGTAATTTATCTCAAAACACTTCCGAGATGAGGGAAATGAGGGATGAGTGAGTTTCATTTAATTCTGAAGGATGGCTGGTGAAGTAGCGAGACCACAAAACATTTTAGCAAAATGAATATTCAGAAATGTCTCTATTCTTGAAGGAAACTTGTGATGAAATGTAGTGGAGAAATAGAGAAAGCAGGCATGACTGTTAGCAATTTAGTTGAGGTGGGAAGAATGATGGTAATGATGGTGTAGTATAACCAGCTTTAAAACCAAGGTCAGAACTTCCGCCTCCGTACATCTCTTCTGTGCTCATGATTCTAGTCATTAAAGAAAGTTTGGGTGGAAATGAGAAAGCATTTTGCGGAATGCAGGCTTTCATCACACGAAGTTTTCTAATAGGCTACTTTCGTTTATGTAGGATATTTTCGTCATTGTCCAATGCTTCTTAAAAGTTTATGCTCGTGAAAAATAGTACTGTGTTTGGCAGTCAACATGGTTGAGTGAAAATAGGAAAAATGTATTTTCTTGCAGCGTATTAAGTGATTCTTGCTGTTTAATTAATATGGAATGCATGCAAAATCGTTAATAAATGTGTTCTCGGAAATGATTAAGCCGAAAGAGAAGCAGACGCAATTCTGGTGTTTCATGAAACTTAACTTGGAAGGTGACCGTATAGTTGCATATTATGAAAAGTTTCAAATCAAGCTGTGCTAATAATTGAGAATGTGTGGAAAGAAATTTTCGTCTCTTGTGGGGATCTCGTACAAAATGTAGGGTAGCGAGATTCGAATGTGACAAGTGGTTCAGTAACTTTTTGTTGTGTATTGCACTTGGCGTGTCTGTTCCTGAGTCAATTTAAGTTTCATTAGACGTGGAACTCCAGTGGAGACTGATGTTCTTTTTCTAATTTATATTAAATTGAGAAGAAAGCAAGTGTAGTGAGGTTTCATGATAAATTATCAAAAGTTAGAATTTAAAGATGAAAATGCCATGCTGCTTGGGCTGTTTGTGCCAGGCTTTCGAAAGTCGAGTCATAAATGTCAGCAGAGAAGACTTTCACGGAGTGACTGTAAATCAGCATGATTCTTGTTCATTTACCTTCCAGAGAGGCAGAATACGAGAAATGAATTAGGAATGAAAGTTTGTGTTTCGAATTGAGAGTAAAAGAGAGAGGAGATATAGATAGGAAAGTTTTGCAACCCACAATGAGTCCAGAAGGCAGAGAACTTTCTCTTCGTGCTGGAAAAGCAACTTTTTGTGTCAGACTTCAGCTTCTGTCCAAATTGCAAATCAATTTGGCAGACGGTCCTTGAACGAATAACGACAAGTAACCATTTTGCTCGACAGAACTCCCAAAAGCTTTTTCGGTCTTATAAACGGTATGATTCACGGAGCAGCTGAAATCTTCTTCAGAATTTATACGGAATAAGTAGAAAAAGTGATGAAATTCTAGTGTGAATTTGATTATGTTTGAAGAAAACCTGCCACCAAATTCGACTTGCACATTTGAAGAGGGATGGTGCGGATGGACGCCTGTGAATCAGTATAATATCACTTGGGAAAGGACTAGACGGTCTTATTACACGGACACAAATGGGCCCCAATTCGACCACACGTACCAAAATACTTCAGGTGAGCAAGCCGACAATCTGAGCGATGAAAAGGAGTCTGACAAACAAATGAAATATGAATGGGCGAGAACATGAATGGAGAAATGTTTATCAGGTCACTTCCTGCTTGTGAACATGAAAGTGAAGTCATCTACTTTTCACCAAGCTGTGCTGAGAAGTCCGATTCTTGCCATACCTCCTCCGTACCATCAAAACAGGACTTCCAAGTTCTTTGAAAGTTGTCAGGTAAGGAAGAGCAGATTTTTCTCAGATTACATATGTTAACCAGCAGCAGACTTTAAATCCTGGAAAAGTGTCTTGACAGTGAAACAGCTTGAAAAATATAGAGTTTACTTTTCCCTGAGGAACGAGTTAAGCAAAAATGAAGTGAAAGAACGTGGGGTGTGTGTTTGTCTCAAATTAGCTCCGTTTCTTCTACCATATGCACGGAGGACATGTGGGTACATTAGATGCTGAAGTGGTGCTAAAAAACCCGAGGAATCCCCGGACAAAGCCTATTCGGTTCTGTGAGCGATCTGGAAATCAAGGGAATATGTGGCACCGAGCAGTCTGCAAACTGCCCAGTATCAAAGGCAGTAGAAAGTACGAGATTATTGTTATTAATGTTCTACACATGCTATGAACTCCAAGACTCGCGAAATATCTTTGGGAGTCCGAATACGAAAGAATGTGAAAACAGGCATAGTAACCTTTGGCATTTTGTGAAGGTATTACATCCAAATAACTGCCACTCGGGGACTAAGGGGACATGTGGGCGATATCGGCATCGACGATATTTCACTCAGCCCTGAGTGCTTCGGCCAGGGTGAGCTATTTAATATACAACATAGTTTGTTAAAATGTTTTCTCCAACAATACGAACAACACCGAAAAAAGTTGGAATATATTACGCACAAAAATTCACATACCACGCCTGCGACATTCCTATGGCGATTTGATAAAAAAGTGTAACATCATGAAGATCAGATTGAAAACACACTACGATGTGACGTCGAGTGGAGACGTCCACGTCAGCAATTACGGGAAAGAGATCCACCCGGAGATCTTATACTGTCATTCTTCAGACGGATTATGAAGGTTTTCTCTTGCTTCCGTAAACGATGATACAAAACGAGAATTCTACGAAATTCATTACTCCTGATTGCCGTATTAATCTCGTCTGGATGAGTAATAAGATCATACTGACCTGTGTGGGATTTAAGCCTTTAGATAAGGTGAAAGGGTGGAATTATACACTCTTGTTGATTGGGTGCTTGGTTTGTTTGCAGGTGTTCCTATTACTGAGACTGTGGGTTACAATTACTCTGCCATTCTTGGCACTCCTGATGGTAAGTGCATATTACCCAGTAGATATGGTGAAATTACCTTCAAGTGTGAAAGCAGTAAACTTAAATTTCAATGACCTAATTTCGATTTACTTGTCTGTGTTGCAGATAACCCCAAGAACTCCACAGGTAAAAAAGTTTGCTTTTATGTTTTATTGTCAAACTGTCTCCTACTCACGCATATACGAGCCTACGTGACTCCCAAACCAAATGATATGTTGGTCGTGCTACTTTTTACAACACTGAGTTTTGAGCTAATGTAACTTTCAAGCACTACACATGAAAAAACGCTCCTTTGAAAGTTTTCTTGTGCACACTGAAGACAAGAGTTGAGAGTTTAAGAGCACTAAAGACAATGTATCATGAAAGCGAGGATAAAATTCGTAATGAAATGTTGGATGTCCTTGGAAAAAGGGATGTTTCTTTTTCTCCATCACTTTAATTTAATTTGAAAAAGTTGTGACAGTCACAAGAACTTAGATAAACAAAATCTGTAAAGTGATTCTCTTAGTGGAAAGATATTCTAATGAAGTACAAAAGTAAAACCCTACCACTCGACTCTGCTTGCCATAAACTTCGAGTTTGAAGAGATTCGTATTATTTCGTAGAATTCATTATGACGAGTAATCGAAGAGAAGGTTCGGTGGATAGGTTTTATTTGATTCTATCAATTTAGTGAGAAACGTGCGGCTCATTTTTATTTCACAATCAGCTAACTTAACCTTGAAGGCAAATTGGGAGAGTCGAAGTTAATACATCTGACGATGAAGGACTAAGGTGCAAAGCTTAGTACTTAGCCACAAGGTCCCCAATCACACGTGTCTTCGATGAAACAAACCTTACTGTAAATAAACAACGCGTCCGCTTCAATTAGACATTCTATCTTAGTTAGGAGTGGCTCTAATGTTGGCGTTGGCGAGAGAATGTGGGAAAGTGGAAACCCATTTGCTAACGGCACTTCAAGCTTCATCAATCAAATTAAATGGTTCGAGGTTCACTTGCCTTCTTTCAAAGTGACTTAGAAATTACATGAAAATTGTCGGCTTGATTGCAAGAGCGTGTAATGCGAGTGGGAGCTCTGTTGCGTTCTTGTAATTTTTAATTGACTAATGAGGTCACCTATGACACTATAAGGGAAAGGTAGATGTAAACCCATACTCACTAAAACTGAAGCCTAGAAGCCTTGAGACCAGAGTTCTATTTACATAAGTGCAAGCAGATGGGAGTAATGGGAATAAATTAGTGAGTCCTCAGGGCTGTAATTTTGATTCACACTGGTCCTATGCATAATTCCTTTTCAGCTTACAAATTGACAACGTGCAACAACACGGGACGTTTAGGCCCTTCAGGAGAACAATGCCGAATCGCTTACGAGGGAACAGCATGGAGTTCCATGGTCAGCATGGATCCGTCTCGAGACGGTGTCCAAATATGGACTGTTCCGGAATCGAAAAGTTACACGTGAGTGACTATTATTTTACTTTGCCGTAATAATGATCAGCTGTATTGTGAGTATGTTCGAACGAGCTCTGGAGCAATGAAGCAGACACATGCATACGGCATACAATTAAAATATCAAGTCGAGCAGGGACTCGAGATTAGAGAGTAAATTTCAGTTCGCATAAAAGAACTCAAACTGTTGTGACTAAGCAAACATTCCATGCATCACTATTCGAAGACCCGTGAAGAAGATCAAAGAATTTGCTGGAGAATGAAAGCAAACTCTCTTTCATTTGCACATCACACATTGACTTCAATCTAACGAGCCTTTCGCTAGTTCACCCAAACCACTCGAGAGACTCGAAACTGTATTGAAAACCTAGTGGCCTTTGACTTGTCTCTCAGCAGAGTTGTGAATTTCGGAATAATACAGCTTCCATAATTATGGAGAGGGAGAGAGTAGGAGAAAGTTTGGACGACGATGGGTAAAATGGAAGAGGAGTGATGATGCAAAAGTCTATTGAGGTAGAAGAAGCACCACCACAACCAAAGGAACGGCGAGGGCGGCTGTTGTCGCAAGCCTTTTCCTCTCTTTTGGTGACAACAAAAGGAGTGTCTTCATCCTCCGAGTCGGCAAAAAAGTGAAATGGAATATAAAAGCAATGAGAGACAGACACACAAGCAATGCTGGGAAATTGCTCTATTCCACTTGCCAACAAAATATTTGATGGGTTGGATTTGGATTTAGCACACACCACTAAAAAGGATATAAAAAGTTCTGGAGAAAGTCAGCAAAATAGAAAGTCAGTCAGGAACTTTATTTCGCTCTACTAAAATATCAAGTGATGCATATGATACAACTGTCGATCCTTTTGGTATATTTGAGTGTACGTTATAGCCAACAGACGTAAGTTCCATAGATGTGGTCAGCGGTCGCATTGCACTTGGCCAGTATTAATGTTATATTCTGCAGTATTACGGGCCTTGTTAAACAAAGTGCATTAATTTAACTCTCAGTTTTCATGCAGCATACAAAATAATGGTAGAATGCATCAATGGATTTGTGGTAATTTACAGTGGAATGTGACAATTCGTATGCATTTTAAGAGGTATTTTGTAGGCCACTGTGGTGCGAAGATCAGGAAGGACACAACACACGAGGATAACCCACACTGGTTGCTTTCTCTTTTAAATAATGCAGCAATACGTGTCGTGTTGTATGCTAGATTATTGATAGTGGTTCTTTATTCTGCGCTGAATCTTTCTACGTGAGAGTCGAGACAGCAATAGCTTGGTAGTATTGAATATGTAGCTAATTTGCTACTTAACTAGAATTTCAAGGAACCTGAGTCTTGCAACCAGTTGTGTAAGTTGTCTTGTGCGCGATAGGGAGAGAAAGTATTTTAAAATTAAAGATGAATGTATATGGACTTGGTTGTTTGTGGAGATCTGATTACTTTCTTTAACTGCCCAAAGGATTTCCTCGAAGGTGGAATCGGTTGCAGACTTTGTACTTTAAGTAACTCATACGTAAGCTCTTTTGTTTGAGCAACTCCTTTCTATTCACTTATTCTAACTTGTTCACTTTCACCTGAATGAACTTCCTTCTTTCTTTAGAACAATTGCGCTTTTCTTCCACCACAAAGAGAAACACGAGAAAGTTGTTTGATTCATAGGGAAAACGCCTACTCACATCACATGTTCTTTCTTTTTCCATACCTATTGTTGTCCATGAAGTCACAAAGTCTCAAGTTATATTTAACTAAAAATTTCCAAAATCAGAAAAATTGAAAGTATTTTTAACAACCTTCCGACGTACACCACAAATACAAAGTGTTGGATGTATTTAGTGTTCTATATGCTATGTTTGCAATCAGACATACTAAAATCTTCTTTCAGAAAAGAGCAAATGTTCAATAGTTTAGCTATTCAAAAGGAATCTACAAGTTTCTCAATCGAGTAGCCAAAGACCATCTGAATTTCCTGTGTAGACTTGATTATGGCCTATAAAACACAAGAGGCTCGACAACCCTTAGAATAAATAAGAAATGCATTGAAGAAGAAATACTGAAACCGAACCGTAATGATTCAGTTTGTGTCCCAAGCTGTGACTGGTTGTGTGAGTGTGTATCCTTTTTCTGCTGAAGAAGTCCCTGAAGTCCAGACTCTCCATTGAATAAGCAGCAGACCTCCCTGCAAACTCTGCATTGACTTGAGTGATATTGAGTGGGGGCATAAATTGGATGCAGTTGATCCTGATTGTCTCCAGTCCCGTGGGCTTTCTCCACTCACGCTAAATTGATGCTCCTGTGAATTCTACGGGGATTGAGATTTGAGTGCCACTTTCTTTTCTTGTCTCCTGAGAAGAAATGGAGAAGAAGATCAATTCCATTTTACAAGTTAGATTCACAACGTCCTAGATATGAAATGAAGTATCCTTTCCCCAATGCCCACGCAGCTTTCTTTGAACTTTCACCTCATATTCTCTAATTCTCCATTCACCTCTAAATTTAATCATCTTCTTTATGTTTGCTTAGGCTAATTGCCAAAGGGGCGAGTGGCGGTCGAGGAGCGCTGGTAAACCAAATGACTTCCCATGGATCGATCGTCAGAGTGACTCAGTACCTAAGGAAAGGTGAAAATATTCATGTTCTCGTTGGGCAGGAAGGCACTTCCCTTTGTGACCAGGTAATTTTGCAAGACAAAATTATAATTCAATATTATTTGAAAAACAAAGCATAATTGAGTTAATTTTGGGTTGGTTATGAAAGGCCAGCGGGTATTCTGCTGAGAGAGAACAAATATGCAGGTCGGAATGGGGATCGTCACTTTCTCTCTTGAGGAACATTCCCTTAAGAAAAAACGCAAGACAAGCTCCGTCGTTCCCAACCTCCAAGCCTCGTCCCCTCGAAGACCCTCTTAAGGCTTTAGGAACCATCAATCGTCTTTATGGAGGGGGTGGTGGTGGTGGTGGAGGTGCTACTTACATCTACAGAGTGAGTTTTCTTCACTTCTGCATCAACTGCTTTCTCTTACGTTGGAGAAGTTACTGTGTTTGTTCCCATCTAGTTGATGTGGTTTAGTAATTAATGGGTTGTTTAATGAACCTTACGGTTAAATGAAGCTCATTCTATAAGGGTTATAGTTTATAATTTATATGACCTTTAAGGCAAAAACCAAAAGCTCATGTTTGCTCTCAGCCCCAAACGATGTTAGACTGTTCTTTAGCTAGGCATCGTTTACAAAACACACATAGCATACAACCCTTATGTGATAATCGTGTGAAAGTCGTAAGTTGTTGCGAGGCTTGGTTGCATAACTATTCCATTTTCCGGATGAAACTTCAGTTTGTCTTGCATTAATGTTCGGATGACCGATTAGCAGTTTAACACTAAAAGCATTTTCGTTTTCGTTTCAATGACCAACAATTTAATTGCGATTTCGCAGATAGTGGACGGAGCTATTTCGCTTCTTCTGGTTGCAGCGGGTGGTGGAGGTTTGGGTTATAACGCTTCTACAAATATTTACCCCAACGGACGAAGCCTGAACGTGTCTTTGGAGCCTCATTCAGGATCTACTCAACCTTGGGGAGCAGGTCAGTCAGTCTTTTACTAGCTTCTTGGTTGGTGTATTGAGAGAGTGTAATCCTTGGGACAAACATGACAAACGATGAAGATAACGACAGTTTTAGGCTGAAATGGCTGAGAATATCCGTTCGTTTCCCTCAGGTGGTGGTGGAGGCTTCCAAGGATATCCAGTTAAGAACAATAACTCTGCTGTTGTTTCCATTTCCACAAGTCGGTTCCAGAAGATCCCCGAGTTCCAAAATATCTCAACAACGCTCGTGTCTGCTGGACTGTCTCTTGTCGAGGGCCGAGGAGTTGGTGGAGAGCCCTGCAGTCCTGCAGCAACGTGGGGAGCAGCTGGAGGTTTTGGTGGAGGTGGTGGAGGATGTACTTCCGGGGGAGGTGGAGGTGGTTATGTCGGTGAGTCGTAAGAAAAGTCACTTTTCCATGCTTCACTGGCTACTTTCACGGAATAAAAGATTGGAGAGCCAATTGGAGCAACTATCAATTGCCTAGCTATCCTATATGGAGGTATCTCTTTACTATAAGGAGGGTCGCATGACATTACAAGCCTCGCATGTGGCCTTAATCAAGTGTCAAGTGGGAAGTGGCAGTGACTTATTGCGAAGGCATGCGATACAAGTTTCCATAAAATACGTTTTACAGCATTATGTACATAGTCGTGCTATGGAGAAAGTTGAAGGAAGAGAGAAAGTCAGGGAGTCATATTGTTGGGTATCAGAGAACTCAGGCACAGAAGCAGACCTTGTTAGAAGAGTGTCACTAGGAAGAATTCTTTTTGAGCGTGATCGAAATGTCTAAAAGTGGGAGAAAATCTTGGTGGTGGTGAAAGTAAATCTTGTTGAGAGAAGCAACGGAGGAAATTTCCTTCCACCCATGCATTTTTTAAGGATGAATCTTCTTGTACCAGGTGGAAGTGACGACACTTCCTCCATCACCACCATCTCTCTAATACGGCTGGGCTTTCTCTACAAATCTCCCCAGAGAGCAAAGTCACCATTCCTCCACAACGTCTCTTTTCTTTTCCTTTCCATACAACCAAATTAGGAACACCTTCATGGTGAATTGACTTCGTTAGCCATGAGAGAGTTAGTCAGGAAATGAACAGAGACTTGTTTGCATAGAGGAAGCCCTTTAGGTCCAAACAATAAGCTGTGTGTATAGTGTGTGGGTGTGCAAGTAAGTACACAATTCCTCGTACTTATGCTCTAGTACCTCCTGAAGTTTCAAACAAGTACACATTAGAGTAAACTGTATGAAATGAATTGAGTTATCACGTAACTTTATGCATTGTTTGTGTTGCTTTTCCGTAGGTGGTAATGGTCATGTCAGCTTGTCTTCGAATGGCGAAGGGGGCTGGTCCTTCATCGGCAAAGGTAAGTGTGGGAGAAAGTTGAGCTTTCTCTTGTGAATTATACTGACAATAAGTCTGTCACACATGTACACGAGAGTGTTTGAAGTTTGAACGAGCGTGAAGGAAGAAAAGAATGAGACTTTTAGTAAAACTAATGATTCCATTATCTTGATGAGGAAGCCAAGAAATCGTTGGCATCACGAACACACATGAATAAAAGAGATACGATAAATATTACAGATGCTCTTCCCTGAAAACATTCGCGTGTGTTGTTCATGTTTACTTACGTGTGCAGGGGTGGACAGAGATTTTAGGTGTGCTTGTGTAAGGTGGATTATCATGTGGATAACAATATCAGTGGGTGGGTGTCTAGAGGAAAGATTCGCTGAGCATAATGGATGAAATGTATTTTTTAGGTGGGATGTACCCTGCAGTGGATGCTGGAGGACATGTTGGTCCTGGGGAATTCATTGTGATTCCTTCTTTTCCCGGATGTGGTTGTGAACATTCGTGTGTTCTTCTTGATGACTTTGAGCCCCACACGGGATGTGTTTGTCCGGAAAATTGGGTCATTTCTGAGGATGGTGTAAGCTGTGAAGGTATGATGAGTTCGCTGAATTCAAATGTTCACACTACATTTTATGACGGACAAAAAAATGAATCCTCAAAGTGTGTGCTCTAAAAAAGGAAGGATTTAATTTGGAACATTTTTATTTAATTTATGGTAGATAGTTATAGTTATACTATAGTAAGTATATAGTAATGAGGATATAGGGGTATGTTTTACGAATAAAGAGGATTCATTCTCTCGGATGTTCAATTTTGAATCTTGTAATAAGAAAACTTTCTTGGAATGAACGCTGGTAGCCTAAAGGTAAAACCTAAGGTTTTCTTATACTCAAAGGGAACAAACAAAGACCAAAGCGTTCATCCAAGAAAGGGTTATTTTAAAATTTATTAAATTCGAGGAAGATGAACTTATTAAAGAGAAATGATGTGGGGGTGGGGTTGTTCTTTGTTCCAGGGCGAGATTTCCCAGGAGCGTACTTGATTGCTATAATAATTCTGTGTGTCATAATCTTTTGTGTCGTGGGGATCCTGTGCTTCTATCTTTGTAAGTCAAGACTCCATCTCTTACTTCCTAATTATGCAATTAATTAATTACGTCATTTTCACTTAGTCTGAATTAGAGCTTGAGAGATTCATTGTTCGAACTGAGTTTAATTCCGTTTGAAACTGATGGCTTAGAAAGAAGAGATTTAGAGGGACAAACTTTGCAAATATTTCTCCCATAGGAAGGTATGTGCTTGCAATGCATCGGACAGATGTGCTAAACAACCTTGCTGTGGCTCTACTTTCACTTTGGATGGCAAGAAGTTGTGTATTATCGCACAGTAGTCTGCAATGTATATATACGGAACTTTTTTGCAGGGTAGTTCATATTAGCAGGGCAGCAAACATGATTATATTCCAGATAGTTATGCACAACAGATAAAGCTTATACGAATTCTGTCTCTCGTTATCATTATCGAGATAAACTTTTCCGTAAAGAGCATAAAGCAGGATTTCCCCTGTTAGTCTTCGCAGTTCTATGTCTTCTTTACATTATCTTGTTATGCGTACTACAAAGAGAGGAAGGTCGTGTACACTTGACAGGATTGGATTGATGAAATTAGTTCTTCGTGTAATGAGAATCGTAGGCTTCTAGGACTTGTAGGAACAAAAGCTTTCTGAGTTTAATTAGGATGAAATCATTAATTGTCTCTCCTTGTCACAAACAGAGACACAGCAACGGACAGTTGTGTTACGATTCTCAGGATTAATATTTCTGGATTTTTGATACAAGGTTCCATCTGAACATTCTGAACATTTGGTGTAGGTTGTAGGTAGGTATACTTAAGCCAGTAACAAGTCGGAAGAAAGACACACAGATTCAATAATACAATTAACTAGTAGGATATAAGAAGGAGCGGAAAATTCGGTCTAGTTTAATGAAATCTCAGTCAACCAGAAAATTAAGTTTATTCTTCAGACAGTAGAATCCAAGCGGATACAGATTGTAACCTGATCACTCCAGAAAACTAGAAACAACTGGAATCTTTGCTACCTTAGGCCTGTGAAAATATATCAGCAGGAAAGAAGTGTTCTTAAAAGTGTAATTAAATATTTACTAGTCAGCCCTTTTTTATCAGCGTCAGTTTCATCACTGGGATATTTTCTTGCAAGCTGCTTATCATCAGTGATTAATAATTTTGCTTATGGCATACAATACAGAGTTTTGAAAATTGGGAGTGGAAGCAGAGGAGTTTATTTTCGCGATGAGGTTTAAATGACGACATGGATCTGCAGGGAAAATAGGAAGTGGGAGGAAAGGTGCCCTTCAATATTCATCGTGAATCTGAAATGTGAATGTCTGACGTTTTTAATTTTCAGACAATCGGTACCAGCGGAAAAAGGTGAATATTTTACGGAGAAAAGTGATGGGTCCGGAGTTGCAGCTGAGTCGGTTACGGGCCCAGTCAGGTCCTGGAGGGGTCCTTACGGAATACAATCCCAACTACGAGTTTGGTGGAGAGACGTACACACTCACAGACCTCAAGGAAATCCCCAGAGAAAATCTTCGCTTAGTCAAGTTAGTTTTTGAGAATCCTTCAAATGTCACCATCTCTCACTTTCTTTCGCTTACCAAATGCCAAAACTGAACAGCACTCCAGAAATAGTTAGGATAAAATGCGTAGCATTTTGTTGTCTCATAGGATCTCTTCGTTTCGGCTGTAATAATTAATTACATTAAAAGACAAGAATAATAAGCTTCGTTAAACTCGAGAAAACTCTCGTGCAGATTTCAAGCTGCTTAACTTGGCTTTCCATTTTCAGAGAAAGCTACGTAACGACTATGGATATTATTCGACCATACTTCCTTCACTTATGCTTACCGTATTCGTACTTCACCTTTTGTCGAATTTGTTTTTATGTTTCTAGCGAAAGAAAGAAATCCAAAATTATTTTGTTTCTTATCTGAAAGCTGTTAAATCATATGGTAAACGAAATACTCCTCTGTACTGAAACTCAAAATTCCGTCATTCCGTATAATGTTATTCGCGTTATTTCTGTCGTGATAATGACTTATGCAAGATATCTGAAGAAATACATTTTGGGCTAAAACTTAAATGAAAAGAAAAGGTTCTTTTATGGATTGTAATAGGATCCCATTGAAACTTGCTACTAATTATCCATTAACCGTGTTGATACTTTTTGTTCTTTTTTGTGAACAATTCTTGTTTTTTGTTTGTTAAAAAGATAGGAATATGAATCGACGTGTTATGAAGATACTCTGGCTTCTGCACAAAAGGAAATAAGCGTAATGTAGAATGTGTGGATTTGTTTTCACCTTTGATCTTTCTTTTTCTCGGGGCTCGCGTAACCCCTGCTACTTTTTGCCGTTGTTACAAAGTGAAATCTGATGCTGGTTGAGAGACGACTTTATTGTGGCAGACAACAATAGAATCGAGGGAAGGAATATAAAGGAAGAAGCCTGTACCTGAGACTTGTACCCTTCCTTCGATTCAATTACACACGAGCATCCTACCGAAACTTTCAGTTGGGTAAAAGTTTTCCTATCAACTAAATCTTTTGATAGGCAGAAGGGAAAGTTTGGCCAACAACAACGATTCCCGACTTAATCTCCTCTACTTCTTGAGGATCCTTTTATGCTACGATAGTCAGTAGACATGAAGCATTGGCGAGCTGTATTAGCATTACGGGTAGAGTTTGAGAGATTAAGTTGGTTTCTTAGCAAGTAGGGTTTCTCTCTTTCATTCCTTAAGGTAGGAAAGCGGATTAATTTTATAAAAATATTTTTGGTCCACCAAAGAAACCTTTGTGCCTGCATCTGTAGAATCTACCATGAATACAAAATGCAATGGAGAATGAAGATGAATTGGCGTCCATTGTGGATCAAAATGGGACTAGAGAAAGTATCTTCCTTGTGTCAGATGGTTGCACAGGCGATTCAGTATTGATCGCACGTGTAGGGAAACACGTAAGAAGTGTAGAGTCGAAGGGCATGGAAATATCTTTTGGTTAGCTCAGGTAGTACGATAATATATAAATATACGTGTGTGTGTGTGTGTTTGTGTGGTGTGTGCTTGTGTGTGGGTTTTGAGGAGAAAGCAAACTTGCGAAAAACAACATTTTTGCAGGAGAGAGTTGGATGTGGGTTCATAAAAAAGAATAGAGTGGGGTCGTAAAAGAGAGCAGAGCTGAGGTGGACTGCGGATGAATTTTAATATGGAAACGTAATGGAAGAAGATAGAGTCGATCTCATCATTAAAATTATGGCACTCTGGTCTTTATGAGGAGTTGTAGAACAGGCTCATAAAACGATGGTTTTGGTGGTGGTGGTAATGACTTCGACCGAGAAGAGCCAAGACAAGCTCATAATCCACACGCACTCACTTGGCTTGATTAGCTTATCTGGAGAAGATGATTAGTCTTGTAGACTTGTAGTGAGTTGGATCAGTTGGGGATCCAGAGGGGAGTATTCGGTGTCTCAAGCTCTCAAGTGTCCGCAGTGTGTGGGGAACGCCTTTGCCGGACTCCAGCAGTTTTGGAAGGGTTCGTCTCCGATGCGAAGGAGAAAGTATGAGCTTTCCCTTGAGAGATAGAATTTTTCTAAAAGAGGTAAAAAATGATGGAGAATGAAGTGGAAGCATTCAACACTCAAGTGGTCACATTTATCTCTCTTCCATTCCTCTTTCTCTATGATTTCTCTCCGTGCTGTCATTGATTCATCTCAAATGTCGAACACATCAGGTGCTTCCGCTACACAGGGTCGTGTTAAATTCAGCAAGCGATAATATCTCTCATACACATCATAATGTATCATCAAGCTTCAAAGAGAACAAGGCCTAATGAAAAGCCCCTGCATTTTTCATCTTTAGAAATCCCAAAATTGGAGCTCAGGTTGGTCTTCTTTCAAAGTATACCGTTATGTAATTGAGAAAATCTTGTCTTGATTTTCTTTGTAGACTGGAATCAGAATCCGAGGACAAGGTTCGTATCATAGTAGCTAATGTGTGTGTGTGAGAGGTATAGTACTTGACTTTGAAGGTATTTTATGTTACAGTAGCTTTCACCATTTCACCAGAAGCCACTTCTGGTTGATAAATGCATCGGAATTGTAAAACCGAGTGTACGCTGCTCAGATAGTTGCTCCATTTTGATAGCAATCCATTAGTCATAGGCGTAAGCGCCATTCATTCGGTTTAAGAGGTCCCACACCTTCCATAAAAGGAGCTATGTATCGTTCAACGATATGAAAGTCGACGCTGATTTATTCCTTTATTATTCAATCGGCTTGAAGAGGAAGGTCATCACGACCATTTTGCTAATGGCTTCTTAAGACCATTTCCACAGAATGGGAATCTGAAATATCTCGCCGAACAGCCGTAACTACAACAGTAGTTCCGAGAACCAGAATCATAATGGAAATGTAGTAGCTATTTCATTCCAAGAGAGATTCGCTGTGGAGATGAAAGTTTAAAGTAAATATTACACCGCCTCTCGCATCGCATCAAATGAGTTTATTTAGTTCACTAAAGGAGAAAGTTTTCGGTAATGGCCAGGAAGTTCTGTATTCCACACGAAAGCAGCCTAATTGCAATTACCTTCGTATTCAAATTACCTGTGCCCCTAATCAAAAAGTGTTTCCATAATTTCCCACACACTTGAATATTCCTACGTGTGAATACTTGAATTCCATTTAAATTAATAGTATTCTGGACACAGAACCAAGAAACTTTGTTGCTTTCACTTCAGTCAGATCTCAAGAGAATCTACACGATTGCATTAGAGACGCTTGAAGGAAGAAGCACACAATAATATAAATAGACGTCTTATCCACCGTCCGCCACTTACATTTTCCGTCTCCTATTGTTTGTCCTAGTAGCAGGTCCAACCACCATCAAAACTTCCTTGTAGACTCACAACAAAGTTACAAACAAGCGAGGAAGAGTTCTAAATCTATTGCTTGTGCCTTATCTTATCGCGTAATTACATTTATGGTACTTGATGAACAAACGCAGTGAGATTGATACGAGATTCTGGGAAACTTCATTGTACCGATTACACTATCGTGGTGTTGGAGGTTAGGGTTTACACCTGGTGGCTAGCAGGTACAGAGGAAGGTTTCATAACTTGCTTCATACGATACGAGTGTGCTTATTCCTTACAATCTTACAAATGAATATCATATACTGTGGTGCTTTTAACAGCTAAGTCCTTTGGGACAAAAATGCGCTAAGGTTTTAAGACTTCCATGTGGTTGAAATATTTGAAAGACACGCATTCAACTGTGAGAAACAAAACTCTCTTACATCTTTTCTTATCCGTAGAGAGATTACATATTTCTGAAATTCATTTTACGTATTTCACAGACACTAATTATAGCCTTCTTTATTAAATTCTAGGGCCCTAGGGCAAGGAGCGTTTGGAGAAGTGTACCAAGGCTTCTACAGACATCGAGACGGCGATGCTGTGGAGATGCCAGTGGCAGTCAAGGTAAGAAATTTCCGTGCTTTTGTACTTCAGCATGAAACGACTTGTTTTTTCAAGATGTCACTTCATTCATTCCTGTTTTGCTGAGTGAAAGTAAACTACAGACTAAACATATTATTTTCTCACAGTCACACTCTCGTTTCATATTTCCACAGAACTTTCTACATCGGACAATTATGTGTCTCACATTTTGTGAGCGAAATTGGCTATTCCTCCGTTTTCGTATGAGTTTTCATCCAACTCTTCCATGTCTTCAGTACACACATGTGACTTGATACTACTCCCTTTAGGATCCTCCCTCTCTCGCTTTTCTTCGTTGTTTGAGCTAGGAGATACCAGGAATCCGATTGAAGGGTAGTCTGTGTGTAGGTGTGACATGACAGGTTATGATTGAATGTGACACTCATGCGGTCTCTCTTAATTACACCATTAACCCTTTCTCATGTCGAGTCTTATTGCAATTGATAATTTCATACTTCTGGTTTTACAGACGTTGCCAGAACTATCTTCCAACCAGGCGGAGATGGACTTCCTCATGGAAGCCCTCATCATGAGCAAATTTAATCACCCTAACATTGTACACTTCATCGGAGTTTGTTTCGACAAGCACCCAAGGTTCATCATTCTTGAACTCTTGGCTGGTGGTGACCTCAAAACCTTCCTAAGGGAATCCCGTCCTAAACCGGTAAATGCTACGTGCACCAAACCTCACTCCGAATCTCATTACTTTTTGTGGCCTTTTATGTCTCTCCCTTAGCACATAAATCTTCATAAAGGGGAATAGAGTTACTTTATCCTTCACTTTCTACAAGGTACTGCGTGTTCCACAGCTACGTGTGCGGTTAAAAAGACCATCTACTCTCTGGCTTGTCATATTTAAAGTACCTGTACGTTAAAAATGGACGAGAGAATAGGTTAATTTGTGGTTAGAGTGATCGGTACAGGGATGGGAATTTCAGCACATTCTCTTTAGAGAAAGAACTGAATATTAACACCACATCACAAAGTGAACAAACGAAACGCCCAGTAGCCTGAATAGCTGCCAAAAGTCGGGGAATATGGTATAGAGTAGAGAGGCTTGTTCACTATTTTTTTACCATCCTTTGCGTTTGATTGTGCACTTTGCTACCTTCCCAAATTGAAGAAGAAATTTAGATTGCCTGAATTTTTATTGTCATTTTTATTGTCTGAAAATGGGCGAGAATCTGGCCAAAAATGAGTGATATATAATTCCATACACAAAAGGTTTA